>JAVJIF010011891.1:0-119316 GCA_038442645.1 Agave tequilana | reverse complement strand
TCTTACCATTCTATGGATGAGAATTGGTAAGTGATTTTGGAGGTCTCGTCCTCGCGGGAGAAACGAGGGAATCACTGTCATAGGTTTAATGTTAACGTAACAGTGAAATGTATTTGTGGTCTTACCATTCTATGGATGAGAATTGGTAAGTGATTTTGGAGAGGGAATCAAATGGGAACAGGTCCCTTAGGATTTTTAGCAAACCCCCAGCTGTCAACGGGTTTGATATGCCTTTACCAACTACCGTTTGAGTTGGGCTAGCCATGCTTTTCCTCTCAGCATGATGAGTTGTCGAGGACTTATGTTGGGCTTACAGGCCAACATTTTCCTCTATCCTAATCGTTAAGGACGTTGGATTATCAGGTTAATGTCTGCATAACCTGATTCCCCTTTAGGATAACCGGTGCGCGGCCAGGTTCCTGTTGGTTTTCGGCTGTATGACCTCACTTGGAGGAAGAGAAAGGCTCTCTTTGTGTGTGCTTCGGACACGGAGATCTTGATCAGAGGTGAAGTGTTAACTTGATTAAGAGAAGGATCCTTGATTAAGGATAATACTTCTTTAAGAACTTGCCATTGATCGGCATCATGAGTAGGTCACCCTCTGCAGTCGTGAGGCGGTATGCTCCGTTTGAATAGACTGTTTCTATTACAAACGGTCCTTCCATTTAGGCTGAAATTTGCCTTTGGTCTTGTGCGTCATAATCATCGGTCGTCTGACGGTTAAGACCAGGTCTCCTTTTCTGGAAGACTCTCTGTTTGACCTTCTTATTGAAGGTTTTTGAGATTCGAGCTTGATATAGCTCGATATGCTGCTGAGCTTGTAGTCGCTTCTCGTCCAAAGCTTCGAGCTCTTGAAGGCGTAGGCGATCATTATCCTCTGATGTGGTTTTAGTAATCAGAGCCACACGCAACGATGGCATTTGGATTCCAATAGGAGGACTGCCTTCGCACCCATATACCAGGGAAAAAGGCGTATTGCCTGTCGGTGTCGCACCGTGGTTCGGTAGGCCCAAGACATTCACTGAGCTTTTCGTTTCCCAATTCGCTTATTCGAGGAGACGAATTTCTGAGCAGCGATGATGTTTTGTTGAATGCTTCCGCCAAGCCATTGGCGCAGGATTATAGGCGGTGAAGCCACATTCTGAATTCGGTATTTATCGCAGAACCGACAGAATACGGCTTATGAATTGGGGACCTTGTTGTGGATGATCCGCCTAGGGACACCAAATCGAGGATGACATGATGCTTGATAAAGTGAACCACATTAGAGGTTTTGACTTCGGCCAGTGGTATGGCTTCTGCCCATTTTGAGAAGTATCGGTTATTGCCAGGATAAACCCGGTGACCTCTCGTCGAAGAAGGGTGATGGCCCTACGACGTCTATTCCCCATGCTTCAAATGGCCATGAAGCAACAGTGGGGTGGAGCAGCTCTGAAGGCTGGTGTATGAAATTTGCATGAATCTGACATGCTTTACACCTTCGTGCATATTGGATGGCGTCGGCTATCATGGTTGGCCAGTAATATCCAAGCCTATGCAATCTTCTTTAAGGTTAGGACCTGGCTGATGAGCTCCGCAAATGCCGTCGTATGCTTCTTGGAGCGCTTCCTGTGCCTATAAATAGAAAGGCAACGGAGGAGAATACGTCATATGAACGACGGTAAAGGGTCTTCAAAGTCGGATCATAGTAGAAACGGAGAGACCTTCGTCTGACGGACGCCGCTTCTTTAGGATCGTCTGGAAGCAGACCGTGCAAAGCATAGTCAATGAGAGGAAAACGCCAATCTCTCGGCTCAAGGTCCGTGGAGACATTATAGACTTCTCGAGTTCTTAGCATGTGCTTGGAGCATACAAGATGTCGAGTTGCGACTGTGAGGTGATACTCGGTGTCTGCCGGTAAGGCTAGGGTTGTTGCTAATGCAGCAAGGGCGTCCGCCTTGGTATTTTGAGATCGGGACACGTGTCCGATGTAGAAACCTTCAAATAGGTTAGCTAACTCGATGGCTGTATGGTAATAAGGCACCAAGTCCTCATGGCGGACTTCATATTCGCTTTAACCTGATTGATGATCAGCTTTGAATCGCCGTAGGCTTCAAGGTAGTGTACCCCCATTCCGTGGGCGAGTTGAAGGCAATGACCAGAGCATTATATTCCGCTACATTGTTGGAGCATGATTCTGTCAGAGAAAATGCTCGGGGAAGAACATGGTTCTGCGGGGAGATAAACACAACCCCCACTCCGGCAATAATCCTGCCTTTAGGGCCCATTCGCGATGCTCCATCGAAGAACATCTGCCATACTCCTCTTCTGAGGTTGCATAAGACTCGAAGACTTCATCAGGGATATCTTCGTGAAGTTTTGAATGTTCCGGAACTGGATGAGCAGCCAAGAACTCTGCAAGGGCCTGGCCTTTGACCGCCTTCTGAGGGGTAAAGATCATGTCGTTGAGACAATAAAAGTGCCCACTAGCCAATCTTGAATTCAATGATCCTGGCTTCGTCATAAGAAGACGTAAAGGATTCACCCTGGAGATGACATGTATGGTTTGGCCAACCAAATAATGTCGTGTCTTCTGAATAGCGAAGACGAGAGCTAAACACTCTTTCTCGATAGATTGTAGCGAGACTGGCTCCTATGAGAGTTCTGCTCAGATAATAAATGGCCTGCTCGTGGCCATTATCGTCCTTTTGAGCGAGGAGGGCACCGAGGGAGTAGTCCAGAGCTTTTACATAAAGCAAGAATGGTTTCCCTGATGTAGGGGCCACTAAGACTGGAGGTTGTGAGGTACCTCTTGATGTCTTCATAAGCTTCCTGGCAAGCTTGATCCCATACGAAGGAAGCACCCTTTTTCATGAGTCGGGTGAATGGTTGACAGCGGCCTGAGAGATTTGCGATGAATCTTCTGATATAAGCCAGCCTGCCTTGCAAGCCTCTGAGCTCTTTGAGATTCCTCGGTGGGTGCATGCTCTGAATGGCTTTGACTTTGTCTGGGTCGAGATGAATCCCTTTTGATGTGACAATAAACCCAAGGAACTTGCCACTTGACACTCCCAAGAAGGATTTTGTCGGGTTCATTTTCAGCTGATGAGCCCGCATTATGTCGAACATCATTCTCAAGTCGCGAAGATGTTCATTCTTGTTGCGACTTTTGACGGCAATGTCGTCGACATAGCACTCCACTATTTTTCGGAGATGATCGCGGAAGATTGTACTCATTGCCCGCTGATAGGTTGCTTCAGCGTTCTTCAGTCCGAAGGGCATTACAGTATAGCAGTATACCCCCAATGGTGTTCGGAACGAAGTATGCTTCTCGTCGTCGGGATACATCTTGATCTGGTTGTATCCTGAAAAGCCGTCCATGAAAGACATCCTTTCGAACCCGCATGTGTTGTCAATCATGACATCGGTGATGGGCAGTGGGAATTCGTCTTTGGGACAGGCCGTGTTGAGATCACGGTAGTCGATGCAGATCCGTATTTTTCCATTCTTCTTGAGGACAGGGACGATGTTAGCAACCCAATCTGGATGTTGTTCCTCCGGATGAAGCCATATGCGATGAGCTTGTGAACTTCGGTTTCAATAGCTTCCATAATGTTCGGGCGAAACCGACGTTGTTGCTGCTTGACTGGCTTGACGTCAGGCTTGATGTTTAGACGGTGCATAGCGACCTGCGGATCAAGTCCGGGCATATCTTCGTAGCTCCATGCGAAGACATCTATATACTCTTTTATGAGCATTATCAATTCTTCCTTCTCTGTAAGTGATAGGCTCTCACTTATAAAGATGGGCTTGGGATGATCTTGACTTCCCAAGTTGACCTGCATCACCTGTCTTCAGTAGGTGGTTCGCGCAGTTCGAATCTCTTTCCCATTGAAGGTCTAATTGCTGGGCCTATGGTTCCTCATCAGTGGATTCTGCGGGCTCCAATTGACTGCTTGAGGTCATATTGACAGTGAGGTTTTCGAATACTCCTCCTATACTGACATCTGAATCCCACTCAGAGGATGAGGCTGAATGTGATGGAATTGGTCTATCGTCTTTGACTTGAACGGTTGCTGACGATGTGGGTGTAACATACCCTAGCCCCTGCGTGTACTATCATAGTAATTTGCAGGCTTCCCTTTAGGCACAAAGTTACGCATTAGACCGCGCCTTCCTTTTCCAAAGTTTAAGCCTGCTCCATGGTTCAAGTCGTACCCCATTTTTTTCATAATATGGCGCGCTGGCCGCGCGTAATGGAAGAACTGTGGAGTGTCTGAGTCTGAACTTGAATCTGTGGCTGTGGGTTCCCGTGGTTGGGTTCTACCGAAGATTATCGGTGACTGACCTTCTTTGGATGGCGGGATCACAAAGACGGCTCCCTCTGCGGGTTCCATGGGCGTGCCGGATGCATTTGGCTTATGTAGAGGCATGTGTAGGGAGCTATCCGTAATGGACTCAAATAGCCCAACGGTCGCGGGATAATCAAAAGAAATATTATCATTAATTACCCATTCACCTTCATCCTCTGAAGGAGCGTTACATAGGGGATTATTGAGACATGCTATAATTGGTTCACCAATCAGAATGGCTGGCATGCCTGCCTCGGATTCTGAATCCGCCTCGTTGCCACTTTCATCATCGTCCGGCAATGGTTCTTTGAGTGCTCCACCAGCCTCTTGATACAGGAGAGCGTCAGTGAAGTAGTTTTCCACCCCTTTGAATGGTTGCTTCTCAGCAAAGACAGTTCGTACTGTCGCATCATCTTCAACATATTTGAAGCATTGGTGCAGAGTGGAGGGAACGATCCAGTTGGCGTGGATCCATGGTCGTCCTAGCAGCAGGTTATATGACGTGTCAGCGTCAATGACATAGCATGTTACTTCTGACTTCAGGCTCCCGATCCTGCAACGGAGTCGAATTTTCCCCAGTGGATGACTGCTTCCGGCGTTGAAACCATATATGGTAGTGGTGGTTGCGGACAACCTGTACAGTGGTATGCCGAGGAAGTAAAGTAACCTTTTGGGGATGATGCTGAGTGCGGACCCCGGGTCGACTTGTACTCTTTCAATGCACGTTGAACCGATATATCCGGTATAGTACAGAGGTCGATCGTGCTTGTTGTCTTTGAGAAGCATATCTTCCGCTGTGAATGTAATAGCGGGCACCTTTGATTGTGCATGATGACATTCTGGGCAAGGAGACTGAAAGTCGTCGTTAGGGACTTCAGGCATGCATGTCAGAAAGGATTCTGAATTGGCTAGCGCATCCCTGAGTGCTTCTCTTGTCTCTTTCGAGAGGCGAAGGAGCTTGTGTATAGTGATACGAGCTGGGATATTGGCCAGCTGAGCCAATATATCAAACCGAAAGGGCATATCAAACCCTTGGCCTGGTGGTTTCTTCAACATGTGGTCGAATCGCACCTCCTTAGGCCTCTCTTTTCCCTTTGCTGGGATTGGAGCGGATGCGGGTACTTGTACTGACGTTGCTTGCTGTTGTATCTCGTCAGTAGACCTTTCATACTGCTCAAGTATGATTTTCCGGATCGGGTGCCCGTCTGTTGAGGCGCATCGGCTTGCGCTGCGCAAGCATGCTTTTCTCCTTCTGAATCACTGAGTGAAGCTGATGTGAGATTACCATCGTCTGGCAGGACAGAGATGACATTGCAAGATTTGCCCTTTAAGTTGGGCTTCTTCGAATCTTGCTGTACTTCTTGGACGAGGTCGGGGTGTATCCACATGACTTCCCCTGTCTCTAATGTCAGGGGAACAAGACCCTTATTATCTGGAGCTGTGGCTGGAGGATGCTTGACTTCCAACCGTGGCGCAGGAATGGAATAAGTCCCGTCAGGAACTGTGACCTTCGGAGCTTTGCCGAACTCAAGAGTCACCATATTGGCAATGACTTTCTTCTGCTCCGTCTTCAACGTCAGAACCCGGCATCGACCAGGGCTTGTATTCTGTCCTTGAGGACATAGCACTTGTCAGTAGGATGGTGAATCATCCTATGGTAGAGACAATATTGAGGGTCGTTTGTGCGCCCTATCTCATTGGGACGCCGAGCATCTGGTAGCTTCATTTTGTTCCCTTTGTGGAGCAGATGAAATATCGTGACCACCTGATCGTCTTTGAAGGAGTACTGTTTTGGAGGGAACTTAGGCTCCTGATTGTTGAAGCTGCTCTTCTTGGCCTTCGACTGCACATCTCCAGATAACTCCACAGACATAGTCTCTTTGCCTTTAGCTGAGAGGATTGCGGTAGGTCGCTACGCCCTTTGTTGTTCATCCCCCACTTGCCTCTAGGGGCGGACGGTTCGAACTTTCTAGCCGACTTCTCGGCTATCTCAGCTTGTTCGACCAATTCCTTCCAAGTGTGGGCTTTGACAGCCCCCATGCAAACTTCCACTTGATCTAGGAAGTTGTGTCTGCATGTCTGTAAGAGCATGGGTAATGGCATCCCTGCTGGGCACATCAAGGATAAGTTTCTGAACCGTTCAATGTAGTCACGGACAGATTCGCCCTTCCTTTGCACAGTGGAGAGGAGTTTGTCCATGGTCACTTCAGTATCATCCTTATAGAAACGAGAGAGGAACCGAGTTTCCAGTCGATCCAGGAGTTGATAGAGCCCGGGGGAAGACTGCGAAATCAGTCAAATGCCACCCCTTTAAGGTGCCAATGAAAAGCCTAGCCATGATTGCGTCATCGCTTATAACATTACCAGTCTGAGACGGAAATAGTAGATGTGCTGATTTGGCGAGCTCTTTCCATCATAGGTATGCAGCGTTGGCGGTTTGAACTTCGGTGGATATGGCACCGAATCCCACTCTAGCGGATAAGGACGGACTGCCCCTACCTTCTTTAATTCATCATCCCTCTGAGCTAGGGATGCAATTTGAGCTTGGAGGCCCTTAAGGACTTCGGCGTCCAAAGAAGAACCCTCCTTGGATTTCTCCGGCTTTGGTTGCTCATTGCTGGAGTGTTCCTCCTCATCGTGGTTGCTCCCGGCATCATTGTTGTTCCGGTTACTGAGGAGTTGTGCGAGCATCTGTTGAATATTGTCCAGAGCCTCTTGCTGAGTCTTGGAAGTTTGCTCCTGAGCTTCCAAACGTCGACGAAGATCGTCGTTAGCATTATCAGCCATGTTGACTGATGCTCTGTCTGTTCGCACCGAGCTGACTGTTGCCGAAGAGGCGTACCCGCTGTCTTCATCTTCTTCATCTGATGGTTGGAGTGATCTCCTGGGCTCTGGCGAGGCTAGGGCCGTCGAGGAAGAGGGCTGTTCATAAGTGTAGGGTATCGCCACCCTGGATCTGGTGTTTCGGAAAACACCTTCTTCATGCACCAAGACTTCGCCTAAGCCTGGGCTGTAATCTGGATCTGGGGACTCTCGTCCTCTTCCGGTCATGTTGACGGATGCGGAGGGCAGATCTCGCGAGATGCTCCTTCTGCGATGTTTCATGGGGTTTGTACCGTCAGTCGATCAAAACTGATCGCCGTCTTGGAGTGGCGGGGATTGGTCCCAGCCGGCAATGGACCGAGTGGAGTGTCACCAGCTGACATCCCACTTGTTGACAACAGGGGGAAGAGGTTTGTTTATTTGTCAACAATCTTCTCAAATCAGACCCGGTTGGGTCTCTGCAATCGAGCGCAAAGGCTCTTTTGGGTCGTACATAGGACGATGTCCTGCTCCTTTTATCCCCGCAGAAGGGATTAGCACTGAATAGCGCTTTAGTTTCAGCTTCGCCAATAGGCGCGAACTTAGCACTTGGCGCACTAGAAAGCGGAGCATGCCGTGGTGCAGTAGCTTTGTTCATATGAACGAGGCTGACACAAGGCGTTGCTGCTCTTAAATTGGGCGACGGTATGATTGCCGTCGTGACTTCATGGTCGGCAGCATTGCTGGAGCAGAGAGGCTTCTTGCCTTTTTCTTCGCGAGAGAGGCATGGTTTAGGCGTAGCTACGCCTGAAGCTTCGGTTGGAGACTTCTGTTTGGGCTTCCAAACCCGCCTTGGCAGAGGAGACTTAGGTTCACAAGGAACCTGATTAGCCACACGCGAGGCTGAGGGTGTTGGCAGAATTCTGCTTCCAAACCTTGGTCGTGGAAACCCTCCTATGCTTCCGTGCTCGAAGCATTAGGCCACCCCCAGAGAGGACTTCTTCAAATCTTCCTTGATCGAACTGAACCACCAAGTTTTCACAAGTAAAGGAATTAGCTTGCGGACGTGCTTCCTTGTTGCGCCAGAGAACCGCAGTAGGTTCGCAGGGAACCTTTTCAGTCTCCGCAGAGACTTTCCTTGAAGATTTAGCCAGAGAAGCTCTGGCTGCACCGGCTTTTCTGAATTCAGAGTTAGACCCGAAGGTCTGTTCGTCGCATTGCGACACTTGATTCTCAGCAGAGGAGAATACAATCCCCAGCAGAGTCGCCATCTTGTTTTCCATTTATATTTGCAAAAGGGGAAAACTTACAAAAAAGAGTTTGAGAAGCTAAATTACAAGTATTCTTAAAAAGATTACAAGTAGATCTCCTCAGAGATTCTGGAGAAGTGTGCCGATATGAGTCTGGTCAGCGCGCGACCACTTTGTCCCTTTGACGATGCGAGCGATGAGATTCCCTTCTCGCCTGGTTCCGGGAATCAGAGAATAGAGGGTTGGTAGAACCCTCTTGCTGCTTCTCAAAATCGCCTTCAATAAGGAATTCCTTCTCGCCTGGTTCCGGAGATTCCTTGAGAAGAAGGACGATGTTAGGGTATCAACACCCTGGTTAGAGAAAGCAATTCTCTAAAAGGTCTCTGAATTCGAGAGCGCACGGTGCTTTGTGAAGAAGCCTCTGCTTGTGGAGTCCTCTTGTGCGTGTCTCTTTTCGATTGATCGATCCTCCCTCCTTGTACTCCTGGCGAGTTATTTATAGGGAGAGCAAGGGTATAATCGTCCCTTGAAGATATGGAAACAGATTGAATCGAATCTGTTTAAATCTGGAAAGTAGCCTTGCTGCGAGGCTAGGATCAGCTTCTGCGAAGCTAGAAATGGCAGGTCGGTGGACCTTCTCGATCTGTTTTGATCCTTTCCATATCGTTGGAGGATTTCCCCTGATCTTCTTACTCGTTTAGAAGAGTCAAGAGATTGTGGCAATCAACTGCCAAATTTGATCTCTGATTTGATCTTAATTGGATTTGATCTGATTGGATCCGATCTTATCCGGAGATTTGATTGGTCAAAGGTTGACCATAGCAGACCGATAGCGGAGCTGTCCGTATTGAGCTCGTAGCGGAGCTAAAGGCGGCTTTTGGCGAAGTCCGACAGAAACCCTTTGGCGGAGCTGGAAGTCCCCTGTGGCGAAGTTTGCGAGTCAGCTTCTTGACGAGGCTTTGGGATGGCTTCGAGGCGAAGTCGAGTGATATTAGCCTCTCAAGTGAGGCTATCCCCTAGGGCTCATGCGATGCTAAGTGTTAGCACCTTAGACCTGCTGAGGTCTGTTTAGAAACAATCCGGGTTCACTGTCTGCTTGCTGGATCAGTGGAGTCCAAGTTGCTTCCTTGTCCCTTAGAGATGGGTGAAAACTGGTCTTCAGCTCGTCTGTCACTTGTCTTTTGTAAATGTCAACAAGTTTAGACATTGTTCGGACCAATAAGAATCTTGTCTTTTTTTAAGTGTCAACAAAGACGTAGCTATCAATTTACCCACATGAACGGAGTCAGTGGTCGAGTTACTTGCCACTTCATCTTCCGAGACCTTGTCACACACTGAAAGAAAGACAGCGGGAAATGACGCTTGCTAGACGGGGGGTAATACTTCTCGCCATCCAGATGGAAGATCCACTGCCCTTCCCCGGCCAGCAGCTGATGATCGGTGTCAGGCGCTGCATCCCCAAACATGAAGCTGGGCTTCCGGTAAATTTTTCGGTCACAATCCTCAAGGGGCAGTAGTTAAGATGCTCCTCATGGTACGCTGATCTCTGACGTAGATCAGGGCATCTCGGCCAGGAGCGCTCCGCTCGCTGAATAATGAGGCTTGTCCTTGGAATTGCAGGCTAACATTGCCATCTAGTCCCCTGGCTGTTCTAAAGAGGCTGTTCAAAGGTCCCGGAGTATAGTGTACTGCAAAGTAAAAAGAAACTATATTAGTCCATTAGCCAAAGTAAAAAGAAAATTGCTAAGGCATAGCTTCGCTCTAGCCTAGCATTAGCTTCATCCTGAGGCTCAGCTCCACATCCTGCACGAAGGCAGAGTGCAGAAAATCTCCTAGTGTTAGCTTCGCTCCGGAAGCTTAGCTTCGCATTTTGTCGCTGAACAGAATGCGAAAAAGCCCCAAGGGCTAACTTCGCTGGAAAGGCACTGTGCTTAAAACTGTTCAAAGGACTTTAAAGTCCTCTTCCCAGCTACGCTCTAGAGTTAGCTTCGCATCCTGTCATTTGACAGAATGTGAACCGCCCTAAGGGCTAGCTTCGCATAGAAGCTGAGAGAAGAAACCATTGGTTTGTAAATTTCAAGTTGAGAAATTAAGGTCGGCAAAGTTAAATTAAGGGAGATTGACTCCCTGAGATCACTGGATCATGGTGAATCACTCCGGATTCACCATGAAATAGCCAGTAAATGGCTTCGAAAAGAGAGAAAAATCTCTAAAAAAAGGGAAAAAAATCCCTACCTGCAATGGGGCGTTCGATAACCGGAGAAGGAGAGGGCGCCTCCGTAGCAGAGGTCGCTGCCTCTTTGCCTGCTCATCTTTTGGGAGCCATGAAGAACTAAAGAGTTCTGAAAATCCGACTGAGGAAGAAGAAGAAAGAAAGGGAGTTTTGCTCTCTGAAAATTTGATTTAAGAGAAGGTAATCTTCTCTTTCAGCCCATCGGGCTTTTATAGACATAAAAATGTCTAACTTCGCCTCCTCAAAAGGAGCGCAGGCGGTCATTTCAAATTAATTTGAAACGGCGCCTTCCCCGAGAAGCCTTGCTTTAGCCCCGCCAAGGGCTAGCTCCGCTGCGAGTGCAACGTTGACTTCGTGCGACGCTTGATTAACTTCGCGAAAAGCTCATATTTAGCTTCGCGAAAATTTCGTGCTAGCTCCGCTCGAAGCTCGTCCCTGACTTAGCTCGAAATCTATCTTCAGCTTCACGAGAAGTTTAGCTCCGCTAATAGCTTTTCTTTCCTCAGGAAAAGGCTTACCTAAGCCAGTCCCTTCCAGTTGCTTTCGAAATTCAAAGTGAAAAGAAGGTGAAGAAAAGTAGACGAGCAAAAAGTAAAATTTTTATTGATTCAAAAGGGAAGATACATTGGTACATTAAGATTATCTTTCATACAACAGAATCATTGCTCTGATCCTATCAACTTTCAGGGTGATAAACCATCCCAACTGGACAGGAAAGGTCTTCCTCCGCACAAGGCCGTAATCCTTCGCTTAATGGCAGATATTGCCATCAAGGAGCTGGATCTTCTTTGATCAAAATTGGCAAGGGATGGGTTGCCACCAGAAAGCTAGATCTTCCTTAATCAAAATTGGCAAAGGAAGGATCTGAGACCTTATTGGTGACGTCCGCTTTCCCGAAGTGGATCATCTCGGATAAGCGACTATCAGCCCCTTCCCGAAGTGGATCATCTCGGATAAGCGACCGCCGGCCTCTTCTTGGAATGCGCATTAGCTGCTCCAGTATGTTCCTTCTGCTTATGATCAAAACTTCAACTTGAAAGTCAAGAGGCATACTTCTATTCTCCTTCATCAAGACGAAAAAACTGGGAGCACCGTATACTGCAATGCAAATGAAGATGAGTTAGCATTAAGTAAAGAGAAAAATGTTGAATCAGAGTTTTGTTCTCTAAGCGACGTTAATCTAAGACCCAGCCCTGTTATGCACTGAGGATAGATGTAACGCCCCGATCCCGCTGATACGGGGACGTCACTGCAACGTATATACGTAAGTCCGAAGTACCTTCCCGTATATACGCTAAGCATCAGTACAGACAAGAATCAGAGTACGGAAGCAAATGGTGCATTATACATTCCAACACATGAGTACAATTACAAAGTTATCACCAGAGGTGATCCAATATTTCATGAATATTACATCACTGATATGCGCAAATGCGGGAATACAAGGAAATGAACAAGTTCTGGACGGTCTGCTGGAGATCCACGCTACCGCTGCGCCACTCTGATCAGCAACTGGGAGAATCCACACGCTCCTAGCTCCATGACCTGGACGTGAGGTCCAGGGGAGTCAGTGACACTCCCCAGGCGAGTGGGATAGAAAGCCAAGTGGCGAAGCAAGGACGAGCACAAGTGTGCATACAACAAATGATACCAAGTAAGAAGTACTCAGGAGGCAGGTAGGTTAGAACATGTATGAACAGGTATAGCATAATAATCATAAAACAGGAGATTCGATATAAAGCTGATTACAAGCAAAAGTGATTGTATACGCTTAGGTCACGGTCCCATGAGACTAGTACATCGAAGGAATAATCCAAACAAGGAAACCCTCATCTATATACCTTTATCTCATGCCACCGAATATCCAAGCGTATAGAATCAGAGTTGCAAATCATACGATAGTCAAAACGGAATGCATAATAAGAACAACATGAATCCAAAAACAGGAACAATGAATAGACAAGACCGGAATACATAAAGGAAGTCATAACAGTCATCCTAACAGGAATCATAATAAAGATCATAGCAGGAATCATCACTGGAATCATATACAAGAAATAAGGATCATAACAATAACTATAACTGGACCTATTATTATTATTATTACTCGTCTGACCCATATATCTCGGTATGTGTCCAGGTGTGCACCCCAACACACATACATCCATATATAAGCAAGCCAAGGGTTGTTAACGGAAGCAGATGGAGAACTGATAGAGCTTCTTATAGTAGTTCCCATACACCTGGGACCAGCTTTTGGAGGCCCAAAGTCCCCCTAATCCGTAATGATGGGCCCAAAGTCCCACTAAAACTTTCCGCCGCGTAGTAATTCCCATACTATAAGCAAGATATCATTCCGGCATCCATCACTTCCTCCCATTCCCCATACAAGTTGTCCTTTTTATGGCTTATTAACATATAACATGCATACCAAGAGATTGATAATAATTATGGGTAAGTCATGACATAATAAGAGGGTCTGGTCAAATAGTAGCATGTCAGGTGGTCAGGTGATAACACACTAGATGTCAGGTGATAACACACTAGATGTCAGGTGATATACATGTGTTAAAAGGAAGCATGCAACTGACAGGTCTGAAGTAATAGCATGGCAATCATAGCAGAAACTCAGAAGTCAACGACCACGAAGGATCGGCCACGCATAATATAAAAACAGTTAAAAGACATATAGACATGGAATCAAATACATGGAAATAGGAAGCGAAATACTTATCGTCCCGACGAAACGAGAAACTCAAATAGAGATGAAAGAAGAGCGAGACTACTCGCATAATCAAAGAAATAGGAAGATAGCGAGAACACTCGCCTAAATCACCAGAAACGCCGAAAGGTCTGAAGTCCATAGAACTCGGGACGCGCCATAAATCCACAGCAAACAGACAGGATTAGTCGACTAGGGAGATATAGTAGTCGACTTATGAAGGGTTTAGTCGACTATAGATAAGGGGCAAGTCGACTAGGAAAATGAGGTATTCGACTAGGAAAATGGGATAGTCGACTATAGGATTCAAGTCGACTAGGAAAGGGTGTAGTCGACTATAGAAGACTACGTTTCAAAGAGTTAGTCGACTAGGGAAAGGGATTAGTCGACTAATGAAGGGATCAAGTCGACTGACAGAGTGAAAACAGAAAAACAGAACTCTGTCAAGGAAGATGGTGGTTTTGATTTTGTGGAGAGGTTGTGTGGTGGTAGTTTTGGAAAAGGTAAAGAAGAAGGTGGAGGCTATGGTGAAGTTGTGGAGTTGGGGTGGTTTCCATGGAGATGGAGAAGGAGGAAGATGAAGGTAAAGGGTTTGGAGAAATTGTAGGGGTTGTTGTGGTGGTGGAGATGAAGAGGAGTTGGTGGAGGTTTTTGGCTTTGGTGAAGTGATGAAGAGATGAATGAAATGAAATGGAGAAGGAGAGGTATTTATAGAGTTTTGGATTTGTGAAGGTGATGCAAATAAATAAAAGAGAGGGGCTTATTTGCAAAATGGGAGGGGGTGAGGTGTTTCTCTTGGCCAATGGTGGCTTGCCATGGTGAGGGGTGAGGTGGAATGGAAGTGTGTGGAAGTTGGTGAGGTGGAGATGGTGAGGTGGAGAAGAAGCTTGTAGAAGCTTTTGGAAGAGTGTAGAAGTTTGGAGGAAACTTGGTGGAAAAGAAAGGAAACTTAGGGTGGAAGTAAAAGGAAATAAAGAAAATAGAAAAAGAAAAGAAATGAAAAGAGAAGATATTCTCTTGGAATTAAAAATAGAAAATATTGAAACACGGATTCCCGGGTTTAAGTCGAGGATGCGGAAAACATTTCGGAAAATACCGAAATCGTCCCGAAATCAAGTATTTCGGATCGACTCGAAATAATTATCAAAAATCAATAATATTATATTAAGAAATATAGTGAAATCCGTTTTATGAAATACTTTATAGTTTTAAAACTAAAAATTCCGGAATCAATCAAGATACCGACTCCGGTGGAATTTTCATAAATTCATAAAATCTCCAGAAAAAGTATTTAGGAAAGAAATGTGATTCTAAGAATTAAAGTCTAAAGGACCATCTAGAAATTCCTAGCTGATTGTGAAATAAAAATCCAGGAATCGGTCAGCGACACTGGCCGACACCGGTTTTGAAGATTTTCAATTTAATTCAGGAAAATTCCAGAAAATCATAGAAAATCTAATATATTGAAAAATAATATTTGAAACTGAAATCGGTCAAATACAAGAAGTAAATCAAAAAATACGATCGAAAAACTGAATACGTAACTAAGTACGTATTCCGGGAGCGGGTATTACAATTCACCCACCTTACAAAAAATTGCGTCCTCGCAATTTCGTTAAGGGGTAAATTGAACACAAAGGGGACAAAGGCTGGAATAAAGGCTTCATAAAACCAAAACAGGGTAAAGGATGGAAAGGATTAGGAATCAAAGGAAGGATGATCAAGATAGAATAGATAACTCTGTACTTGTAGTTGGAATGTATAACCAAGACTCATGCATTCTGGACGTACTGAGGAAGTAAGAGCCTAAGCTCTGATACCAACCTGTAACGCCCCGATCCCGCTGATACGGGGACGTCAGTGCAACGTATATACGTAAGTCCGAAGTACCTTCCCGTATATACGCTAAGCATCAGTACAGACAAGAATCAGAGTACGGAAGCAAATGGTGCATTATACATTCCAACACATGAGTACAATTACAAAGTTATCACCAGAGGTGATCCAATATTTCATGAATATTACATCACTGATATGCGCAAATGCGGGAATACAAGGAAATGAACAAGTTCTGGACGGTCTGCTGGAGATCCACGCTACCGCTGCGCCACTCTGATCAGCAACTGGGAGAATCCACACGCTCCTAGCTCCATGACCTGGACGTGAGGTCCAGGGGAGTCAGTGACACTCCCCAGGCGAGTGGGATAGAAAGCCAAGTGGCGAAGCAAGGACGAGCACAAGTGTGCATACAACAAATGATACCAAGTAAGAAGTACTCAGGAGGCAGGTAGGTTAGAACAGGTATGAACAGGTATAGCATAATAATCATAAAACAGGAGATTCGATATAAAGCTGATTACAAGCAAAAGTGATTGTATACGCTTAGGTCACGGTCCCATGAGACTAGTACATCGAAGGAATAATCCAAACAAGGAAACCCTCATCTATATACCTTTATCTCATGCCACCGAATATCCAAGCGTATAGAATCAGAGTTGCAAATCATACGATAGTCAAAACGGAATGCATAATAAGAACAACATGAATCCAAAAACATGAACAATGAATAGACAAGACCGGAATACATAAAGGAAGTCATAACAGTCATCCTAACAGGAATCATAATAAAGATCATAGCAGGAATCATCACTGGAATCATATACAAGAAATAAGGATCATAACAATAACTATAACTGGACCTATTATTATTATTATTACTCGTCTGACCCATATATCTCGGTATGTGTCCAGGTGTGCACCCCAACACACATACATCCATATATAAGCAAGCCAAGGGTTGTTAACGGAAGCAGATGGAGAACTGATAGAGCTTCTTATAGTAGTTCCCATACACCTGGGACCAGCTTTTGGAGGCCCAAAGTCCCCCTAATCCGTAATGATGGGCCCAAAGTCCCACTAAAACTTTCCGCCGCGTAGTAATTCCCATACTATAAGCAAGATATCATTCCGGCATCCATCACTTCCTCCCATTCCCCATACAAGTTGTCCTTTTTATGGCTTATTAACATATAACATGCATACCAAGAGATTGATAATAATTATGGGTAAGTCATGACATAATAAGAGGGTCTGGTCAAATAGTAGCATGTCAGGTGGTCAGGTGATAACACACTAGATGTCAGGTGATAACACACTAGATGTCAGGTGATATACATGTGTTAAAAGGAAGCATGCAACTGACAGGTCTGAAGTAATAGCATGGCAATCATAGCAGAAACTCAGAAGTCAACGATCACGAAGGATCGGCCACGCATAATATAAAAACAGTAAAAGACATATAGACATGGAATCAAATACATGGAAATAGGAAGCGAAATACTTATCGTCCGACGAAACGAGAAACTCAAATAGAGATGAAAGAAGAGCGAGACTACTCGCATAATCAAAGAAATAGGAAGATAGCGAGAACACTCGCCTAAATCACCAGAAACGCCGAAAGGTCTGAAGTCCATAGAACTCGGGACGCGCCATAAATCCACAGCAAACAGACAGGATTAGTCGACTAGGGAGATATAGTAGTCGACTTATGAAGGGTTTAGTCGACTATAGATAAGGGGCAAGTCGACTAGGAAAATGAGGTATTCGACTAGGAAAATGGGATAGTCGACTATAGGGTTCAAGTCGACTAGGAAAGGGTGTAGTCGACTATAGAAGACTACGTTTCAAAGAGTTAGTCGACTAGGGAAAGGGATTAGTCGACTAATGAAGGGATCAAGTCGACTGACAGAGTGAAAACAGAAAAAAACAGAACTCTGTCAAGGAAGATGGTGGTTTTGATTTTGTGGAGAGGTTGTGTGGTGGTAGTTTTGGAAAAGGTAAAGAAGAAGGTGGAGGCTATGGTGAAGTTGTGGAGTTGGGGTGGTTTCCATGGAGATGGAGAAGGAGGAAGATGAAGGTAAAGGGTTTGGAGAAATTGTAGGGGTTGTTGGGTGGTGGAGATGAAGAGGAGTTGGTGGAGGTTTTGGCTTTGGTGAAGTGATGAAGAGATGAATGAAATGAAATGGAGAAGGAGAGGTATTTATAGAGTTTTGGATTTGTGAAGGTGATGCAAATAAATAAAAGAGAGGGGCTTATTTGCAAAATGGGAGGGGTGAGGTGTTTCTCTTGGCCAATGGTGGCTTGCCATGGTGAGGGGTGAGGTGGAATGGAAGTGTGTGGAAGTTGGTGAGGTGGAGATGGTGAGGTGGAGAAGAAGCTTGTAGAAGCTTTTGGAAGAGTGTAGAAGTTTGGAGAAACTTGGTGGAAAAGAAAGGAAACTTAGGGTGGAAGTAAAAGGAAATAAAGAAAATAGAAAAAGAAAACAAATGAAAAGAGAAGATATTCTCTTGGAATTAAAAATAGAAAATATTGAAAACACGGATTCCGGGTTTAAGTCGAGGATGCGGAAAACATTTCGGAAAATACCGAAATCGTCCCGAAATCAAGTATTTCGGATCGACTCGAAATAATTATCAAAAATCAATAATATTATATTAAGAAACATAGTGAAATCCGTTTTATGAAATACTTTATAGTTTTAAAACTAAAAAATCCGGAATCAATCAAGATACCGACTCGGTCCGGTGGAATTTTCATAAATTCATAAAATCTCCAGAAAAAGTATTTAGGAAAGAAATGTGATTCTAAGAATTAAAGTCTAAAGGACCATCTAGAAATTCCTAGCTGATTGTGAAATAAAAATCCAGGAATCGGTCAGCGACACTGGCCGACACCGGTTTTGAAGATTTTCAATTTAATTCAGGAAAATTCCAGAAAATCATAGAAAATCTAATATATTGAAAAATAATATTTGAAACTGAAATCGGTCAAATACAAGAAGTAAATCAAAAAATACGATCGAAAAACTGAATACGTAACTAAGTACGTATTCCGGGAGCGGGGTATTACAATAGACTTCAGATAAGCAGAGGGTAGCCTCGCTTACACGGCAAAACCGGCCTAGCAAAAGCCAAGTCTTAGCTCCGCTTAGACAGCTAGGCCAGACAAGCCTTAAAAAGGGCAAGTCCTAGCCTCGCCTATATGGCTAGGTTAGACTGGCCCGGAAGGGCGCAGTCTTAACCCTACCTATATGGCAAGACTGGCTCAACCTTGAAGAGGCCAAGTCCCAAACCTCGCCTATATGGCAGATTTAATAGATCTAAGCAGGAACTTCGCGTGGAAAGATCCCTTGCCTGATCAGGCAAGAATGCTAGCTTCGCCGGGAAGCTTGAAAATAGGGTCGAAACCCTTTTCCGAAAGCCAAATGCAGAGATCAAGGGAATTCAATCCCTAAGATAGCTGATAAAGCTAAGAAAATTAAGGGAGATAAACTCCCTAAAATCACTGGATGGCCGAGGCTCACCAGTTCTTGATCAGGTAATAATTAGAGTGAGAGTTCTCACTACTTCAGGGACCTCAGTCTCCTTGCTTAAGCAATGAGGAGGGGTCATAAACAAACCTCCTAGAAAGAGAGGAGTATGTTTCTCTGAGAAGGACTATAAGAGTCCTATTTATAGGTCTCATGGCCTGACTACGCCGCTACCACTTCAAGCTTGGGAGTGCGGGCAAAATTAAAGCATTCAAATCTTGACCTTGAGAAAGGGAATAATCTCCCTCGGGAATACACATGAAGTTATTTGAACTTCGGAAAAGAAAATAATCTCCCTCGTAAATGGCGGGGCCTAAGCGCCTTCCCCGAGAAGCCTTGCTTCAGCCCCGCCAAGGGCTAGCTCCGCTGCGAGTGCAACGTTGACTTCGTGCGACGCTTGATTAACTTCGCGAAAAGCTCATATTTAGCTTCGCGAAAATTTCGTGCTAGCTCCGCTCGAAGCTCGTCCCTGACTTAGCTCGAAATCTATCTTCAGCTTCACGGGAAGTTTAGCTCCGCTAATAGCTTTTCTTTCCTCCTCAGGAAAAGGCTTACCTAAGCCAGTCCCTTCCAGTTGCTTTCGAAATTCAAAGTGAAAAGAAGGTGAAGAAAAGTAGACGAGCAAAAAGTAAAATTTTTATTGATTCAAAAGGGAAGATACATTGGTACATTAAGATTATCTTTCATACAACAGAATCATTGCTCTGATCCTATCAACTTTCAGGGTGATAAACCATCCCAACTGGACACGAAAGGTCTTCCTCCCGCACAAGGCCGTAATCCTTCGCTTAATGGCAGATATTACCATCAAGGAGCTGGATCTTCTTTGATCAAAATTAGCAAGGGATGGGTTGCCACCAGAAAGCTAGATCTTCCTTAATCAAAATTGGCAAAGGAAGGATCTGAGACCTTACTGGTGACGTCCGCTTTCCCGAAGTGGATCATCTCGGATAAGCGACTATCAGCCCTTTCCCGAAGTGGATCATCTCGGATAAGCGACCGCCGGCCTCTTCTTGGAACGCGCATTAGCTGCTCCAGTATGTTCCTTCTGCTTATGATCAAAACTTCAACTTGAAAGTCAAGAGGCATACTTCTATTCTCCTTCATCAAGATGAAAAAACTGGGAGCACCGTATACTGCAATGCAAATGAAGATGAGTTAGCATTAAGTAAAGAGAAAAATGTTGGATCAGAGTTTTGTTCTCTAAGCGACGTTAATCTAAGACCCATCCCTGTTATGCACTGAGGATAGACTTCAGATAAGCAGAGGGTAGCCTCGCTTACACGGCAAACCGGCCTAACAAAAGCCAAGTCTTAGCTCCGCTTAGACAGCTAGGCCAGACAAGCCTTAAAAAGGGCAAGTCCTAGCCTCGCCTATATGGCTAGGTTAGACTGGCCCGGAAGGGCGCAGTCTTAACCCTACCTATATGGCAAGACTGGCTCAACCTTGAAGAGGCCAAGTCCCAAACCTCGCCTATATGGCAGATTTAATAGATCTAAGCAGGAACTTCGCGTGGAAAGATCCCTTGCCTGATCAGGCAAGAATGTTAGCTTCGCCGGGAAGCTTGAAAATAGGGTCGAAACCCTTTTCCGAAAGCCAAATGCAGAGATCAAGGGAATTCAATCCCTAAGATAGCTGATAAAGCTAAGAAAATTAAGGGAGATAAACTCCCTAAAATCACTGGATGGCCGAGGCTCACCAGTTCTTGATCAGGTAATAATTAGAGTGAGTTCTCACTACTTCAGGGACCTCAGTCTCCTTGCTTAAGCAATGAGGGGTCATAAACAAACCTCCTAGAAAGAGAGGAGTATGTTTCTCTGAGAAGGACTATACGAGTCCTATTTATAGGTCTCATGGCCTGACTACGCCGCTACCACTTCAAGCTTGGGAGTGCGGGAAAAATTAAAGCATTCAAATCTTGACCTTGAGAAAGGGAATAATCTCCCTCGGGAATACACATGAAAGGGAATAATCTCCCTCGGGAATACACATGAAGTTATTTGAACTTCGGAAAAGAAAATAATCTCCCTCGTAAATGCAAGGGGAGTTATTCAAACCTTGAAAAAGGATGCAATTCCTCTCGTAATTCGCAAAAGCGGTTAGCCTCGGGAACGGAACGTCGCTCCATCACAGCGAGCGCAAGGCTAATGCTCATATTCCAATTCGATTGGAAACGAAGCTACTTCAGGGAGCCCAAAGGCGAAGCTACCCAGAAGCACGAAGCCACTCAGAAGCGCGAAGCTACACGAAAGCGGATTGTTGCAATTCCCGGCGAGCTTATTTCAGCCCGAAAGTGGGGCTAAAGGCGAAGTTGAACTCAACCACCAAGGTGACGTCCACATTCATATACCATCAATCAAAGCAGTTCAAAGTATTTTGAAATCTGAACCATTCCATTGCAGATTCACGAAAACTTTGAAGGGGGTCTTGTTGACACTCGAAAAAGGCAGAACTTCCGCATTCATCTCCAACCGGTGAGAACGACGTCTAACTTATCGACATCTACAAAAGATAAATCAAAGACAAGCTGATGACCAGAGACAAGGCAGCAACATGGACATTACTAATCCAGTAAAGCAGATAGTAAGCCACAGTTGCCTTTTGGAGAGACCCAAGCAGGTTTAAGATGCTAGTTAGCTCAATACTTAGCCTGGAATAAGCCCAAGGTAAACTTTATAGCTCCGCAAGGAACAACAGCTTCGCCTAAGCTTGGTTGGTAGCCTCGCTTTGAGGCTAACCATTAGCTCCGCCTGAAGCTTCCCATTTAGCCCCGCCAGAGGCTGATCCAAGAGATTCGCGCCAGAATCCTTATCCCTGGCTAGTTTAGCACCGCTATGGGCCGGGTCATAGCTCTGCCATGAACTGAGTCTTAGCTTCGCACGAGGCCCTGAAGGAAACTTCGCCTGAAGCTATGAGCTAAGTCTTAGCTTCGCGTGATCTAGCTTCACATGATCCAGCTCCGCAGTGAGTTTTGCCAGGTCATCAAATTGACCGTTTCAAAATCCCACAAGAGATTAATGGGTGAACCCCACTAATTTAGTGGGATTAACGCCACTTTAAGTGGGCGGTTACACCCGCCTACTTCGTCTCACATTAAGTGGAGACAATTAATCCATAAACGGCAAGAGGGCGTTCGCACGGACCCTCTAGCTTCTCCAGAAGCTCGCAAGAGCTTCACGACAAGGCCATTTGCGAGCTTCGTGCGAAGCTAATGACTGATTCAGTTTTGCTAAATTCAAGGGGGCGGTTATACCCCACTTTTGACTATAAATAGTTCCTTACTGAACACAAAGAAGAGGGGGATAGACAGAGAGAAGATTGGCTAAAAGAAAGAGCAGAATTCCTAGCAAAAGGGCTATATTAATCTTTTGTTCTCCGATTCCCCAAACCAAGCGAGAAGTGAGTCTTATTAGGAGGCAGTTCGATCACCTGATTGATTGCATCGTCAAAGGGATAAAGTGATCACGCGCTGATTAGATTCCTACTGGCACATTTTCCCAGAAATCTCAGAGGAGATCTACTTGTAATTCTTTCTTTTATTACTTGTAATTTTGCTCCTCTACCCTTTTGTAAGTTTTTCCCGAACCAAGTTTTTCAAAGGAAAACAGACTATCTTGTTGCGCGCCTAGTCCCAATCTCTCTTCGGGATACAATTGAACACCCGAGCTCGAATCCATCGTAGTCTCCGATTGTTCCACAACTATCGCTTTTGAAGCCGAGGATAACTGCAATCCACCAACTGTAACCTCCGAATTCCGCAACATATACACATTGCCGACACGTTCGGCTTAAAACGTAACAAAACCCTTCTCTTTGTAGGACTCCAAGAGAGATGAGAATGTACCTTGATTCGAGAACATGACGAACGCCTTGAAGAGTAGTGATGCATCCATCATGAGGCTGAAACTGGATTGTTCTTTCGCCAATCATCTTGCTTGTAGTAAAATTTCCCATGAAGACTTCTCCCTTGAACTGAAGTGTGTGAAGAGAACATCTTCCTATTAGAACTGATATGCTATGAACATCCAGAATCTATGACCCATCTATCTTTGTTACCAACTTGTCTGTCTGTAACAGATAGAATATCGTACTGTTCTTCATCTCCCTTAACCAGTTCAGTGATATTAGCATCTGGTTGTTTCTTCTTTCGAAGCCAACACTCAGATCTAATGTGCCCCTTCTTGTGGCAATAGTTGAACGCCAAATTCTTGTGTTTTGAGTTACCCGTGAAACTTCCATTATTACTCCTTCCTTGAATAATGAACTTGTCTAGAATCATTATGATAAGACTCACCCTTCAACTGGGTGTCAATTTTGCCCTTGTTGAGCAAATGCTGCTTGACCTCATTGATCTTGATTGTTGACTTGCCTCTATAGATGATAGCTTCCCTAAAGCTCTTATATGAAGAAGATAAAGAGCACAGTAATAGAAGTGCTTGCTCCTCATCTTCTATCTTAACCTCTATCTTACCTAGATCATTGATAATAGAGGAAAATTCTGCAATGTAAGACTTGATAGGTGTACCTTCATGCATGCAGAGAAGAAAGAGACGCTGCTTCAGAATCAACCGATTCGCCAACGACTTCTTCAGATAGTGGTCCTGAAGTCGCTCCCACAACGAGGATGCTATTTTCTCTATAGAAAACTCTTCTAACACTTCGTCTGCCAAGTAAAGCTGAATAGCTGTCAAGGCTTTCTCATCCAACTCTTGCCAAGTTTCTTCCTTTATGTCTTGAGGCTTTTTCTCCCTCCCGAGTAGTGCTTTCTTCGACCCGCCCTGGGTAAGGATGGTGTTCATCCTAATCTGTCCACCTCTGAAATTGATGACACCATCGAACTTCTGAATATCGAACTTGGTCGCAGACATCTTCAAGTTCCTTGCTCTAATACCAATTGTTGTGATTTCAAGAGAGGTCGCCCTCACGACCGGATCGACTGGGGCGATGCAGCGGATATGAACCACAAGATCTACTAAGGCAACTTGAAGAAGAGAAGAAGATATTCCAAAGTAGATAGAAAGCCAACACACAATATAACATGGTTCCACCGATCAAACAGATCGTGTGTACGTCCACGGGAGAAGGAGGAGAAATTTTATTAAATCTTTGGGGAGTATAATAAAAATGAGTTACACCTCACGCTGAGAAGTTACAAGCCCTTGATGGCCGCCAAGAACAATGAACCCTTGTAGCTAAGCTTCTTTCATGAATTTCTCACCTAGATGAATTACACCCTTAAGAATTACAAATTCATAGGATTCTCTTGGAATACATTGAAGACCACCCCTAAGGGGTTATTTATAGACCATAGAACTCTCCTAGTTTTAAACAAACTCCTTCAAGAATCCAACTCGGACTCAAAACACCTTCAATCAGAATAAAGAAAACTTGAATCCAACTCGGACTCAAAGCAGATCTAGGAAAGGAAACTGCCAAATCCGACATTAATCAACCTTCACGACGTATTCACGTCATAATCCTAAAATGTGGCAAATGGAACGGTGTGGGCCGCAACAACAAGTGTCAGGACATGTAATAGCTTTAGAAATTCGGAATCCACACCCAGTCGGTGATGATGACTTTCTTACAACAGCGCCTTTCTTTGTGGAGACTTCAATGCATCCTTTCTTGGTCTCGAACACTTAACGCCACCTGGACCTTAGCATGACCTGCTTCAATGGACCGCTATCCCAGCTTCATCGGCTCTTTTAAGAAATTGAAGTACTTAAACTTGTCACGAGTTGGTTTCACGGGGATCATACCTCCTGATCTTGGTAACCTTCTACCCTCCGCTATCTCGATCTTTTCAATCCTTTAATGTCCTTGGTGATCTACGCATGGTTAGTGCTGCATGGTTTTCCAATATTTCCTCTTTACCTTGACATGTTGTGTGAATCTAACCGCATGCCTCTTGGAATCAATGCACAATCTCTTCCCATTACAAACTTTACCTCTCTCCTCTATCTTGATCTGTCCTCTAACAATTTCATTTATACTTCCATACCTCAGTTTTTGTATGATATAAATAGGAAACCTCAAATATCTTGATCTCACCATGAGCAAACTTGGGGGAAATGTTTCAGTTTCTATCTGGAATATGACTTCACTTGAGTACCTTTACCTTTCTGGTACTAGTTTAGTGAGTCTACCAAGAACATTGGGCAATCTCAGCAAGTTGCAAGTATCGGATTTTTCATATGCAGTGCCAAGAGATAACTTCACATGAAGAAGTTCTATTTGGCTGCATAAATAACAGCCTCGAGGAATTATATCTCACGAGCAACAGAATCTATCTGGCCATATACTGGGTTTCTTGATCTTTCCTCAAATTTCCTCTACAGTGACATCCCCGCATCGGAGACTTTCTTCTTTAGAAGAATTAACTCTTTTAAGAAAATACATTATATGGGACCATTCCCGAAGGTCTTGGGCAGCTCACAGAACTTGTTACTTTAAATCTCAGCTACAACTCTCTTGTCACTGTCTCTCAGAAGTGCATTTTTCCACCACAGAGAGATTGCAAAGTTTGATCCTAACGAAATGTTATTTGCATTTAAATCTAAGCGCTGATTGGATTCCAACTTTCCAACTTGAAATTGCCCGCTTGGATTATTGCCGCTTGGGGCCCTAGTTCTCTTCATTGTTAACTAATCAAGTGAGTCTTTACTAGCTAGACATGACCTCCACAGGAATAACAGATTTCATGCCAGACTGGTTTTGGAATATTTCTTCTCATGTAAACCTGATACATATATCCCCAATAATGACATCAGATGTAAAATTCCAAGATCAGTAAAATTCCCAGATAGTGTGCCCATGTTTGAGTTCCAATTTCTTCGAAGGCCAAGTACCGGACTTCCCATCAAATGTTGACGCACTGTTTCTTTCAGATAATTTGGTTTCAGGACCTCTTCCTTCCAGCTTCCTCAAGAAGATGACTAATTTGACATATATCTCAATTTCAAGAAACAATTTAATTGGTACTATTCTGTTTTCTTTATACAAATTAAAGAATCTGAGGGGCCTAGATCTCTCAAACAATCAATTGTCAGGGGATATCCCAGATTGCCGGGATCAGTCTTCAAACGTAGAGTACCTGAACCTCGCTCACAATGACCTCACTTGTTATCTTCCGACGTCCATTTCCTTTTTGGTTGCCCTCTTATTGTTGGACTTGAGCTAAAATGGTATTTCTAGACTGCCCCGAGATATTTTGGAGATTGAATATTTTACACTCTTGATATCTTGATCTCAGTCACAATAAGTTGACAGGGCTCATACCATCTTGTCTAGGTACAAGTTTACCGAGGCTTGGAATTCTTGGCTTGCGTGGAATGAGTTTGTTGGCAATATACCATCAGAATTATCTAACCTTCAGTTTCTACATGTCTTAGACCTCTCATATAATAATTTGTCTGGAGATATACCTCGGTATTTGTGAACTTCAGTGCCTTGGCAGTGGAACCTGATCCCTGGTTCTTTGCAGAAAATTACAATGCCTTTTCATTGCTTGGTATGGTGAGGAACACTTTGGTGACTGCAAAGAAAGGGAAGATACTTCGAGTGTGGAAAATTGCTCACAGTCCTAAATCTTATGGAATTCTCAATCAACAGTCTGTCCAGCTCAGATCCCTCTGGAGTTAACAGATCTTTTTGGTTTGCAAATCCTAAATCTGTCGGGAAATCACTTAACTGTGGAGATATATTCGAGAAGTTTGGTGAGCTAAAATTGCTCGAGTCCCTCTCCAGAAATGAGCTTGTGGTCTCAATTCCTTCAAGCTTGGTTCAGTTAAATTTCCTAAGCCAGTTGAACTTGTCCTTGTTTGGAAGAATGCCTTCTGGAGGTCAGCTGCAAACTTTCACGGACCCTTCCATTATTGCAGGAAATGATGGTCTCTGTGGATATCCTTTGAGTTTAATGTGCGGAGTTGACAACTGAACAAAGGCTCCAAGTGGTAGTAAGGAGGTCAAGAATCAAGAATATGAAGGCACAAGTGTTGGGTGTTCAAAAAGAAGTGGTGGTATGCCTATTTTCAATTAATAGATATCATGTGGCATAGTAGTATATGTGGCTTTTGCAATAAATGTACGCCGACTGCATGGGAAGTTAAAAAGGAACAAACGAGGTAAGAGTTCTGTGAGTTTATTGTCTATATACAAATAAAATATGTATGAAAGTGTGTTAAAAACCCTTGATCGTGGTTTCTGAGCAAGGCTGCATGCAAGGTTTGTATATTATCAATAGTGTGGTGTATAGTGCACGGGTGTATTTGCATCACCTGTTATCTGACTATGGTATGCATATTGATCAAGTTCCCCATCCTTCTTAAGGCTTGTTTACAATATATGTTTTGTTAATCCGCACACCAAATTGGCATGATGTAATTTTAGCGTTTAGTTTTGACTTAAGTGGGCTTCAGTCAATTAGTTTTGATGACTAACAAATCATACTGCTACTAATATTCCATGGTTTAAGTGTTGGAAACAGGCTACAATGTCAAATCAAGTAAGGAGGTTAGCTGGACCAGCAAGCTCCAAGCATCATAAAAAGAAAATCCAAATTAGAGGAGCCAATGCTAAAGAAGGACTTCGTGACAAAGGATCAGTATTTCAAGTTTTCATTAAGCTCTATTTGAGTGAGCTTAAAAGGTAATGCTCAAACTCTTTGATTTGGTCTTGTTTCTTAAACATTCATTCTTGCATTACTCGGTTTAAATCTTTAGAATTGTGTATGAACTCTTCTATGAAGTTTGGTTCTGGCCATATACCCATTTGTTTAGTTTCTAATTGACTAAGTAGTCAACCAGACTATTGATTCTCAGGCTAAGTCCAGTTTGTTCTGTCGACTGATTTATTGTTGTTGCTTTCCTTATCATTGGCCAGTCGATCTACCAATCATGCGATTCTTTTAGAGCTAGTTATCTTGTAAGTCAACCTATTGCCATTTTTTAATTTTTTGAATGAGTTGAAAATCTACTCTATTTTGGTGTGGTATGATCATATCTTTTGCATCAGAAATGTGCACATTTTTGTTTCTTTGCTTACACATTTGGTCAATTTAATCTTAATATCTTGACAAACATGAATTTGTTCATATCTTTACATATCTTAATCATTTTGGTAGGAGAGAATTAGTTTTGAAAAGTTTTGATCCCTCTCTTTACTTTTTTTCACATTTTCTAAAAGAGATTTTGTGCACATGTTCAGTTATTTTGTTTCTTCGATTAGTCAAACAAAATTTCTTTTGTATTTGAAAATTATTCAAATATCTTCTTGGCTAATATTGACTTGGAAACAAATTGGTTCCCCCCCCCACTTGCCTTGGTCACACAAAATTTTGTTTCTTCTCGGAAGGAATTTGAATTATTTGGCATATTTAATTTTGTGTTCATGAGGCAAATTATTGATTGATAGAAGAGAATAATCTTGTCTCGACAACTCTCAATTTATATAAAATTGGATTTATAATGTAATAATTTCATTAGCTTCATGATATATACATATATAATTTGAATTATTTGGCATATTTAATTTTGTGCACATGAGTCAAATTATTGATTGATACAAACTGTTGTTCTCTCCGGAGAAATCCCAACAACATGCCAATCGCCAAGTTCAGCGTAACACCGAGTCAATCACGAACTAATTAACACCGACACAAATGCAAAGAGAGAAAGCGAGATCAAACAATTTAACGAGGTTCGACAACTTGTCTATGTCCTCGTGGCAGAAGAGAGAAGACTAAGATAACAACAGAGTTACAATAACAAGGGTTACAAAGTGATTCGAAGATCCAACTAGAGAAACTACGCACTAGGTCGTAAAAATCTCATAAACAAACTAAACCTAGAAGTCCCAATACAATTGTGAAGCAATCAATTACAATTTTGGGTGCAGAGACCCTCTTTATATAGCGAGAGAAATAACCAATAGAAAGAAACCTAAATTCGGATTGAAATACGATCCAAAACAGAAACATGAAACCAACTTAGATTGCATAGAACATGACTTGCGGTCAACCGGCTCCATGCAGGTCGACCGCTAACATAACGAGCCTGTGCAGAATTCTCAGGTCGATCGGGGTGGGCGGTCGACCGACTGCAATCTTCATCTTTCAGCTCTTCTGGCCGGTTAACCGGGCAGTCGACCACTGTTTCCTTCATTTCCAAGCGTGCACACCTGTGCATATGCGGTCGACCAGGCGTGTTACGCCCCACTTTCCAAAATAGACAAAATTGGGTACGTGACGAGAGTCGGCGACGTATTCTCAATAAAAATACGCTAAGCCTCAGTGTATTAAATCAAAACATAAAGTTCACAATTTATTCTAGCATTCAAAATCAAGGACAATAATGTCTTGAAAGTTCACTTATTATAAGCATAAAATAATAGAACCAAAAATACTAAAAGTCCTCACGAACTGAAATGTGGATGATTAAATGGAGATCTGCAACGCGCTCAAAGTACTCCTGGTCCTGCAATGTCCTCAGATCTGGATCTGAGCATAGCAAACTCAGGGTCGTCAATAAGCGACCTAGTTAGTGGTAAAATAAAAGGAAAGGTGCACATGTATGTCACGTATAAGCATATTATGAAAGAAAAATATACATGATAAAGTTGGAATAACATGCCAAGCAATAAATGAATAGTAACTAAACTAGTGAGTGATATAGTCAGGAGTACCTCCGGTCATGAGTATAATCAATGTCTATCATAACATGCAGGCAGATGTCAGGTTCAGTTTATAATGTCAATGTAAGAATTCAGTTTTTCATTATTAATTATGTCAACGAACACCAATTGCCACATGTAATAGACGCATCACATACTACGCCTAATACACATGTAAATCAGGGTCTTAAATTATTGAAATTGATCGGTTGGAGACATTGTCTGTGTTTTAGGTGAGTCCCGTGGATACCCGGGACCACACCCCAGACTCCTGGCGCTGAACCAGGCCCTACCGTAAGGTAGTCAGGAACATGTATAACAGGTCAGGTACATATAACATGTATAACATGAACAGGAACAGAAGAGGGTGCCAGTCACCCCACGGGAATCCTACAGTGGAACTCTCTTTCGGCTGCGCAACTGATCGGTCTCATATATTGCATATATATTATCACATTACCATGTTTATTATCTAATAAATCCTATTAATAATTCTTATTTTTATTTAATAATGTGCATGCCCATTGCTAAAGTGGAGGGACGAGAAACGAGCTCAAAGCCTATCAAAATTCTGATTTAATTTAGAATGAATTCGAAAACAGAACAGGGCAGATCAAGGTAAATCAGAGAAGATAAAATCAGTTGAAAATCGGTTAAGACAAATCTTCACAAATCAATTGGTTAAAGCCAAATATCAAAGGTAGTTTCGTCAAAATCCCGGACCTAAACTGAAAATCTAGCTGAAGATAAACGAAAATCGAGGAACCAGAGACGTGTGCCCTGGGTGTGGTCACCTGGCCACACCCAGGCCGCGGAAACGCGGCGAAAGCAGCGTTTTTGCGGCTTTGTTAGAGGAGTTGAGGGAGCATTTGCTCCCCTTATCTTCGTACGCTCCTCCCTGTTGGGTTTTGCCTATAAATACTGGGTTTTTCAGAGCGTACAAGGGACGACCATGCAGAGATAGATTTTAGGTCAGTTTTTCATTCTTTTTAGTGTAGGTTTTTATTTTTCTATTTATGTAATTTTCAGTTTTATTTATGTAATTCAGAGGATATCAGAGTTTCATAGGAGAACGAGAGTGAAGCTTTTACTGAGAGTGACACCTGTGTAGGTCGTTTTTCTCTTCTCTTATTGTTACACCATTGAATCTATAGTTACATTTTTATGTTCTTCTTTGTGTTTGTGTTCTTCTTTTCTACTTCTCTTCTTTTGGTACCAATTGCTATCCAAGTGAGTCTTATAGCATCAAAAGAGCCTTGCCTCTGTGAGTGCCACCGATAGCTCATAACGATGGATCTAAGTCTCAGTCTGTATCATTTCATATTTGTATCGTCTTGATGATGTAATGTGGAAGAGATGAGAATCAACTCTTATGGGCTATGCGCTGATTGCCTCCATTTCAAGGTAACATCGTTGCCACAGATTCAAGGTAAGTATTTAGCCAGAAGAGGTAAGTAAGTTTTTTAGGTTTTAGTTTTCTTTCTTTTAATTCTTTAGTTTAGATCACCAACACCATGAACACCCAACTCTTTTATCACTCTTTTCAATTTCTTTGTATATATCCATTTTCTATTTTCTCCACCTTCTCAATCTACCACTTTCGCTATTGCGGTAGTATTAAGTACTTGCACTCTTTATTCTAAGTTCTGGAATTTTATATTTTATGTGCAGGTGAAACCTCAATCAAATTTTGGCTCGAGGACGAGCAAGAGATAAGTGTGGGGGTGTGATCGGTCACATATATTGTATATATATTGTCACATTACCATGTTTATTATCTAATAAATCTTATTAATAATTCTTTTTTTGTTTAATAACGTGCATGCCCATTGCTAAAGGAGAGGGAAGAGAAATGAGCCCAAAAGTCCATCAAAATTCTGATTTAATTAGCGTAGGTTTTTATTTTTCTATTTATGTAATTTTCAGTTTTATTTATGTAATTCAGAGGAGATCAGAGTTTCATAGGCGAACGAGAGTGAAGCTTTTACTGAGAGTGACACCGGTATAAGTCGTTTTTCTTTTCTGTTATTGTTACAACATTGAATCTGTACATTTTTATGTTCTTTGTGTTTGTGTTCTTTTCTACTTCTCTTCTTTTGGTACCAATTACTATCCAAGTGAGTCTTATAGCATCTAAAGAGTCTTGCCTTTGCTAGTGCCACTGAGTCTTTGTGTTTGTGTTCTTTTCTACTTCTCTTCTTTTGGTACCAATTACTATCCAAGTGAGTCTTATAGCATCTAAAGAGTCTTGCCTTTGCTAGTGCCACTGATAGCTCATGATGATGGATCTTAGTCTCAGTCTGTATCATTTCATACTTGTATCGTCTTAATGATGTAATGTTGAAGAGACGGGAATCAACTCTTATGGGTTATGCGCTGATTGCCTCTATTTCAAGGTAACATCGTTGCCACAGATTCAAGGTAAGTATTTGGCCAGAAGAGGTAAGCAAGTTTTTTAGGTTTTAGCTTTCTTTCTTTTAATTCTTTAGTTTAGATCACCAACACCATCAACACCCAACTCTTTTATCACTCTTTTCAATTTCTTTGTTTATATCCATTTTTATTTTCTCCACCTTCTCAATCTACCCCTTTCTTCCTAACTTAACTTTAACTTATTTTTCCTTTTCTTTTAAATAACTAAAAGAAGATCTTTAACCATTGAATGTAACTTAAAAGAGAACTTGCTAAAAAAGTTTTCATTGCTAGTCTCTCCTTGTGGATCACGACCCACATAGCCACTTACTATTGCGGTAGTATTGAGTACTTGCACTCTTTATTCTAAGTTCTGAAATTTTGTATTTTTTTGTGCAGGTGAAACCTCAATCAAATTTTGGCGCCGTTGTCGGGGAAGCACGATAAGTTATTCTCTTTTTAGATTTACATTTTTGGTTAACTTTCTTCTTTGTTCTTGGTGTACAGGTTTCACAAGGAAATTTTGCTGCAGTAGACATATAAGTGGCCCTAGACTCTGCTCTAGAAAGCAGAGCTCAGAAGCCATCTGATTTGCTACATTCCAGTGGCAATCTGAGTGAACTACTAACCTGTATTTCTGCAGGTTGGCTGAATTGCAAAGCTGAAATTCTGTGGCTATTTATTTCCTTGTTTGTCTCACTGTATATACTTTCTAACCTCAACAGTAAAATGATGTTTGTTAAATGCTAAAAATGGTTTAGACTTTGCATTTAGGCACGTGTCTAATTCGTTTACATTTTACATTACTGTTGAATAGTGCTGGAGCAAAAGGTACGTAGGCATAGCATATAGTTTAGGAAACATTCTTGAGTGATTATTTGCTTGTTGAATGTTACTTTTTTATATCCTGCACACTTTGCACAATCAATCTTAAGGGCTTGTCCTATAAACAAGATGAGGTGGGGAAGTCATTACCCTCCCTTAGCCCATAAACAATCTCCTCACTCACTAACCCAAGCCTAACTAAAACTGAGTAGACATTGGCCCTAAGGACATCTCGGACTCATATAGGAGACTGACCAAAGGGGGAAGTTAATTAGAATTTGACTCTTGCCAAATCAGTGTAAGGTTAGGGATTGAGGGGCGAAACCCAAAGGTTGGTGGTTTGGCATAATTAGGCCCTTTGCTTAGGCACGGATACCTCCCACCGATCTTGCCCCTACTTGGTCGATTAATTTGTGGTCAGATTCAGCAATATACCCTCTGTGGACAGTGTAACCAGTTAGGAGTCGTCTAAGTCTAAGATCTACCCTAACTTAGGTTAGATTTTCTTTTTATTTGTTTGCTTATTTGTTTGTTTTTTTGTTTGTGTTTGACATTTCTTGTGTGATATGGCTTATAATAGCAAATTTTTCAATTTTAATGGTAATTCATGTTACACCCCGACCTTTTTTCGGATATTACCAGCCAGCATATCATAACTTTAACCAACATAGTGTGTCAGATTGGTCTTATCCGAATCAATACAACTCATGCCCCAATCTTATGACTATAATTTTCAAAATAATTCCAACTCTTCACAGAGTCAAGGGGGATTCACCTCCCTCGAGTCCAATTTTCAACCAACTTGTCCTCTTTATCCACCTTGTCCACAATTTTCACAATATTCATTCTCCGATTTTGCTTCCTATACTCCTTTTCTAGACCAACCCATTGAAGAAAAATCTGAGCTAGAAAAGAGTATAGAAGCCATGCAGGAGGCTGAACGAAAATTTCAAGCCCTCCCCAATTCCACAATATTTCCAAGATTCATACTCAGTTCCACCAGTTCAAAATAGAAAACCATTAATCTTGGAAATGAGTATGCGTGAGTCCGAGCAACAATCACAAAATCTGATGGACTCACGATTATACCACAAATTCTAAAATAAAACTTCATCTTTTCAAGTCCAATCGCAACAAAACGATGAACTAATCGTCTATGAAAAGCTGCTTGAAGCCATGACTCAGGCTCAAATCACTAATGGTCAAAACTCTCCTTTCTCACCCTTTGACCATTCCTGATGTTGCTAACCATTCTGTTAGAGCCAAAGAATCATGTTGTTTGGAAAACAAGATTCCATTTCAGCACGCCCATTTGAACTTGCCCAAACTCTAAATTTTGAAAACCACATTGACATTTTGGCAAGTTATCCCTTTCCTGAAATTGAACTTGAGAATGAATATGATCCTGAACCTCAACTTGGTAATTCAATTCTACTTCTTGATTCAATAATGACGCTAGTGTCTTCACCTGATTTCAATCCTTCTCCGGAGTCCACATCATGGTTCAAAGACTCGCCCGAGTCGGAGACGAGTCGGCCGAGTCGTATCCGTCTCGGCCCGCTCCGAGACGAGTCCGAGTCACAAGTCGGTCGACTCAACTCAGAGGAGACCAACTCGGCCGAGAATCGGAGTTGACTCGGCCGATTCACAGCCGAATCGGTCGTGACTCGGCCAAATCGACTCCGATTCTCGGCCGAGTCGGCTCGAAACATATATTCACCCGTGACGAACGGGTATAAAGAAAAAAAGAAAAGAAAAAAAAGAAACTTACCTCTCGCTCAGATCTGGAGATCGCAGCGCTGCCCGATCGTCGCCGCCTAGATCTGAACTCTGCCGCCGCCAGATCACCCTCGGCCGCTCCTCCCCAGCCCCAGGTGATGTTTCTCCCTCTCTGTCTCTTTTCCTCTCCCTCCCTCTGTTTCTCTCTCCCCCCTCCCTCTCTCACCCGCTCTCTCCCTCTCCCCCCTCTCCATCTCCCGTCTCTCTGTCTCTTTCCCTCCCCCTCCCTCTCTCACCCACTCTCTTTCTCTCCCTTTCCATCTCCCGTCTCTCTCTGTCTCTTTCCCCTCCCCCTCCATCTCTCTCCCTATTTCCGATCTCTCCCCCCTCTCCCTTCCGAGATATAAGAGGAGCAGATGGTGGTGGTGGTAAAGATGTGAGGGTTTTATCCAGTTCTAGTAGTGATGATGGTGAAGATTTGATGACAATGATGACGGTGATGGCGACGGCGGCGGCGTGACAATAATGAGGGCAACAATAGTGCTGATGGAGGAACTTATAGTCTTGAAGGGCATATGCAAATGTTGAGTTTGACATCATGCCAACATTATGGTATGGCATATGTCCATGACTACAGACCATAACTTGAGAGATATATAAGCACTAGTATCGGTTTATCTACTTACAACAGAGATGATTATGATGATGATTTTGTGCTTCATCACAATTCAATATGAAAATAACTACATTAGCATGAATTTATGAATGTAGGTTGTGCAATTACTATATTGTGCATGTATTTTGATATGTTTTTACCGACGACGCGTGTATTTATGCTTTCGCTTTATGTTTAGTGTGCTAGGTGATATGTTTTGGGCATGTGATACATGAATGTGGATGTCTACATTTTTTTTAAGATTTGTTGTGATTTTTTTCAAAATTTTTGAGCTTTTTATGTAGCGTTTTGCGTGTATCGCCCGAGACCAATCTGAGTTGCCGAGACCGATCCGTCTCAGCGCCCGCCGAGTCGGCGGCCGAGACCGCGACTGTGAACCATGGTCCACATTGGATCCTGTGCCTGTCCATCGGGAAATTGAATCACCAATCTTTTATGATCATCATATTGAACTTGACAAATTTCATACTTTTGAAAGTCCTATTGACAAATTGGCAAGTTTTCATTTTTATGAAATTGAACTCAATGAGGAATGTGACCTTCAGTTTCAAATTTGTCATCCAGTTCAAATTTCTGAATCAATATTGACTCCTGTTTTGCTTCCTGATTTGAGCAATATTTTAGATCAGTTTTGATTCTCATACCTATCATTTTCTTGAATCACCAATCTTAAAAAGTTACATTTCATTGTGGAGAAATGAATGTGGACTTGAGTTTCAACTTCTTGATTTGGACCCACTTCCTGAACAAATTTTGACTCATGAACTTTACTTGACTTCGTCATCTTCCTGAGTCGATTGTAGTTCATGCCCTTCCTGATTTCAGATCAATCATTCCATCTTTTCATACTCCATTTTGTGACAGAGGTGTTGATAATAATGATTCTGAAATTAGTTTTAAAATTTGAAAATTAGATGGGGTAAAATTCTTAATAAAAATCATTCATATATACATCATTTTAGTGTGCTATATTAGAGAGGTTTCTGGTGGGTTCCTCTGAACTCCATGCAAATTAGATTGGGCCGCATTTCGTGAACCAATCAGACCACCACCGGAACCACCACCTTAAAGTAATATTTTCCTTCCCTTTCTTCTTTTTCATGCATCTATGCATTAATTCATACATAACGTAGGTTTTTATTTTATTTTTTAAAAAAAATTATTAACATTTTTTTTACTTTAAAAACTTTTTGAAAATAGAAACAATATTTTGACATATTTTTTGTAAGAAATTAAGTCAATTTTAAGGAATAGGAGAATCATAATTAGGATTTCTTATACTTGGTCAAAATAAGATTATTTGTTTGATTTCTAAGGTTAGGAAGAAAATTTGTGACAGTAATTTAGTCTTGATCTTTTTACCTGGATAATATATGCATGTTTTATACACTCACACTTTAGGGTTCAAAAACAAAGATTCTTATGCCATATATATATATATATATATATATATATATATATATAAGAAATATATATATATATAAATCCTCTGATTAAGTTGGGTATTTGTGCCTCATAAAGCATAAGTATTCACGCTTAAAGGCGGTTCATATAATAAAATCCTTAATTTTGTGGCCTTGTTTGCTCGAGTCCTTAAGTCCTTGGGTGTCTTCTCACCCGGTGCCCTAAGACCGTTTGGTTTGAGAGTCACCGATTAAAGGCTCATTACATGGGCAGATTAGAAAGCCTAATAGAACTAAGGAATAATACCACCAAAAATAAAAAATAAATAAGTAAGGCATAAGAGTTAGAGTTAAAGAACCCTTAGTCAAAATTTCACGGTCATGAATGTGCAAATGACTTAGGGTAAAGTAATAGACTAGATGAGAAGTACAATTTGACTCCTTACTTTGATTGATAGCAAATTTTTGAATAGACTTAGTTTAGGAATGAAAATTTTGATTTTCCTATAACTTATAGATTACTTAATTCTTACAATAATATTTCAAATATTTTTCTCTTTCAAAATGTGTTTTCAAAATACTAACATTTTTCTCTTTCTTTACGGATTTTGTGGTGCAATTCACTGAAAACCCTCACGAGACAAAACTCGTCCTCTAGAGGAAACCTAGAGGTTTAACGGCGTGTTGCACATGCTCAGTGCAATCGCTTGACCCGCGAATGTGGTCTAATAATCTTTGGTTTAGTTTTATTATTTTGCTCGAGGACGAGCAAAAGATAAGTGTGGGGTCGTGATCGGTCACATATATTGTATATATATTATCACATTACCATGTTTATTATCTAATAAATCTTATTAATAATTCTTTTTTATTTAATAACGTGCATGCCCATTGCTAAAGGAGAGGGAAGAGAAATGAGCCCAAAAGTCCATCAAAATTCTGATTTAATTCAGAATTAGTTCGAAATCAGAAAATCAGGGCAGATCAAGGCAAATTAGAGAAGATAAAATCAGTTAAAAATCGGTTAAGACAAATCTTCACAAATCAATTAGTTAAAGCCAAAGATCAAAGGCAATTTCGTCAAAATCCCGACCTAAACTGAAAATCTAGCTGAAGATAAACGAAAATCGAGGAAGCAGAGACGTGTGCCCCCCCGGGTGTGGCCACCTGGCCACACCCAAGCCGCGAAAACGCGGCCAAAGTCGCGTTGCCGCGGCCTTGTCAGAGGAGTTGGGGGAGCATTTGCTCCCCCTTTCTTTGTACGCTCCTCTCCGTTGGGTTTTGCCTATAAATACTGGTTTTTCAGAGCGTACAAGGGACGACCATGCAGAGATAGATTTTAGGCCAGTTTTTCATTCTTTTTAGTATAGGTTTTTATTTTCTATTTATGTAATTTTCAGTTTTATTTATGTAATTCAGAGGAGATCAGAGTTTCACAGGAGAACGAGAGTGAAACTTTTACTGAGAGTGACACCGATGTAAGTCATTTTTCTCTTCTCTTATTGTTATAACATTGAATCTGTACATTTTTATGTTCTTTGTGTTTGTGTTCTTCTTTTCTACTTCTCTTCTTTTGGTACCAATTACTATCCAAGTGAGTGTTATAACATCTAAAGAGCATTGTCTTTGCGAGTACCACTGATAGCTCATAATGATGGATCTTAGTCTCAGTCTGTATCATTTCATACTTGTATCGTCTTGATGATGTAATGTTGAAGAGACGAGAATCAACTTTTATGGGTTATGCGCTGATTGCCTCCATTTCAAGGTAACATCGTTGCCACAGATTCAAGATAATTATTTGGCCAGAAGAGGTAAGTAAGTTTTTTAGGTTTTAGCTTTCTTTCTTTTAATTCTTTAGTTTAGATCACCAATACCATCAACACCTAACTCTTTTATCACTCTTTTCAATTTCTTTGTATATATCCATTTTTTATTTTCTCCACCTTCTCAATCTACCACTTTCTTCCTAACTTAATTTTAACTTATTTTTCCTTTTCTTTTAAATAACTAAAAGAAGATCTTTAACCATTGAATGTAACTTAAAAGAGAACTTGCTAAAAAAGCTTTCATTGCTAGTCTCTCCTTGTGGATCATGACCCACATAGCCACTTACTATTGCGGTAGTATTGAGTACCTGCACTCTTTATTTTAAGTTCTGAAATTCTGTATTTTTTTGTGCAGATGAAACCTCAATCAAATTTTGGCGCCGTTGTCGGGGAGGCAAGATAAGTTATTCTCTTTTTAGATTTACATTTTTGGTTAACTTTCTTCTTTGTTCTTGGTGTACAGATTTCACAAGGAAATTTTGCTGCAGTGGACATATAAGTGGCCCTGGATTCTGCTCTAGAAAGTAGAGCGAGAAGCCCTCAGATTTGTTACATCCAGTGGCAATCTGAGTGAACTACTAACCTGTATTTCTGCAGGTTGGCTGAATTGCAAAGATGAAATTCTGTGACTATTTATTTCCTTGTTTGTCTCACTGTATATATTTTCTAACCTCAACAGTAAAATGATGTTTGTTAAATGCTAAAAATGGTTTGCATTTAGGCACGTTTCTAATTCGTTTATATTTTACATTACTGTTGAAGAGTGCTGGAGCAAAAGGTATGTATGCATAGCATGTAACAATTTCTCCATATTAATAGAATTTATATGTAACGCCAAGGGAAAAAAGACACAATTTATATGCTTATGGCTGATAAATTAACGTCCAAGATGGTTTAGAACCGAACCAAATCGAATCGAACCAAAAATTTTGGTTCGGTCTATTTTGGTTTGCCCTTCAATCGGTTTTATTTGGTTCGGTTCAGTCTTGAACGATTTGGTTTGGAATTTTTTTTATTTGGTTCAGTCTTGAACGATCGAAGTGTATGAACAATATTGCACTGGTTGATCTGAGGATCTTAAACTTCATAAGCTTGATTTGAATTCTTAGGGTTGACTAGCGGCTGACTAGGTGAAGTACCCTTTGGTTTTTCACTTAGAGAGCTAGCTAATTGACTCATCTGCATTTCCAATATCGATATGGCCTGTGAATGGTTGCTCAATGTTTGTCCTTGATTTTACATGAAGGCAGTTTGGGACTTCATACAAGTCTCCATGCTCTCTTTCAATTTACTGAATTTTTTCTCCATTGGTGAACTTTGGAAGGAGGAAGATGGAGTTTGATTGGGAAAATTTGTTTGATGATTGGGATGGTGAAGTTTATTGGAAAATTTTGGCCTGAGAGAATTGTTCTGTGCCCAAGAGAAGTTTGGGTGATTTTTCCAACCGGGATTGTAAGTTTGTGAGTAAGGATTGTGTTGCGGCCGTGAGTAGGCCGCATTCATCTGTTCTGGCGGTACTTGATGAGTCTGAAAAACATGACACTCTTCAAAAACATGGCTCGGTGGCTGACAGTATAACCCAGATTGTGAATTGGTGGTGGGTTGATTTGGTTGACATTGGATGGCTCTTTTGTTTCTAGAGCCTCTATTCTCCTCATCAAAGTTGCGATCTTAGCTTTAGCGGTTATGGATGATTCTAAAGATAAGAGCCCTCCTTTTGAAGCGTTTGACTGTGAATTCCTTGATTTTTTCGAGTTGGCTCCCATTGCGGGGTTTTCTCAGCTAGATTTTCAAACAAATCCCAACCCTGATTTTCATCTTTTTGCAAAAACCCTCCATGACACGTGGTTTCTAACAAGGTTTTTGTTTGATAATCCAAACCATCATAGAGAATTTGGTACTGACGCCATTTTTCTACACCGTGATGAAGGCACTGAGCTAGGAGATCTTTGAATCGTTCAAAGTATCTCCAGAATAGTTCGCTCTGTTCTTACCTAAACTGCATGATATTTTTTCTGATGAGGGCAGTCTTGTTGATTGGGTAAAATTTCTTCAAGAAGGCCTTGACGAAATCGTCCCACGTTGTAACTGAATCTACAGCCAAGTTGTACAACAATTTCTTAGGTAGGGAGAAGGAAATGAAATATAACCTAACGGCATCGTCTCCTAGTTGGGGAATGCGCATTTGAGGCATACTTCTTCAAATTCCCTATCAAAGAAGTATGCATCCTCTGATTCTAAACCATGAAATTTTGGAAGGGTGTTGATGAATTGGGGCTTCAACTCAAAGTTATTTCCATTCGCTTCATGAAGTTTTATACAAGAAGGCAGTGAGATTCTAATCGGGTAAAACTTATCCTGTAGCGATGCCATCACCGGTTCTGAATGCAGGGGTAGAGAAGTGTTTCTAGTTAATCTGGAAGTTACATGATCTCTCACCCACTCTTGCATGCAGCACACCACAAACAACGTATAGACAAAAAACAATCGAAAAGAATAAAAAAACAAACAAAAGAAAGAGAAACAAGTCTAATGTACCTGGACTTAGACGACTCCTAACTGGTCGATTCTCCGGGGGAGGTTGTTGCAAGAACTCGACTACAAGCTAATCGGCCAGGAAAGGGCAAAACTCGGTGGGAGGTATCCGTGCGTGAGCCTCGGGCCTTAATTTCGCCAAACCTTGGGGCTTTCGAGGCTTAACCTCTCAATTCTCTTTCCTTAGATACCGATTTTGCGGAGTATAGTTCTTGGAATTCCCACCCTTGGTTAATCTCTTAGTGAGTCCGAGATGTCCCAATTTTTAGTTAAGGCTTGGGATTGTGAGGGCACTTGGAGATCGTTTTTGGGTTAAGGAAGGGTGATGAAATCCTCACCTTATCTTGTTTATTTGGGTTTTTATATTCACAACAAGATAACACTCAAAGCGATAAATCACTCCAAAATGTTGATTCTATTTTATATGGAATGCACACGTACCTTTCTCCAGCACTCTTCAACAGAAATTGAAATGAATTGAAATAGACACGTGCCCTAAATGCAAGGGTCTAATTCGATTTTCAATTTAGCAACAAATGGATTTCTGTTGAGTTTATTACAAGTGTATAAGATGAAGCATACAAGTGAACTTAAAATTTGAGAAAGCAATTTTGAGCGATTTTCGGCAACCTTACAGAAGAGCTTTTGTTAGTACTTTAATCAGAAAAATTCGCTTTTACACAAATTTTCTGAGGGCAAATGAATTCCTTGTGTAATGTCTTTGGCCACCACTCTTGCTTCCCGTATTAGTTAGCTCCTTGGTACTTCTCCTACACAGGAAAACAAAGAAGAATATTTAGTATTGAACAATAAAGCCGTTCCCTCCCCGACAGTGGCGCCAAAATTTGATCATCAAAAAGCATGTACAAAAATAAGTAAAGGAGTGATGGTCGATTGTTACTACTTTTGTGATTCTTCCGTAATAGAAAAGTGGCTATACGAGTCTTATCCACAAGGAGGGAGAGCGATTGAAGCTTTGATGTGGCTTCTTTAAGTAAAGAGAGAGTTCTTTGTTTCAAATAAAGAATTGAAAAGAAAACTAGTGTGGTTTCAAGGATTGTTTGGATTGGTTTGATGGTTTGTAAAAGTGATTTTTCTTGGTGGTAAAAACGCATGGCTAATATTCTACTAAGTGCTCCCATTAATCTCTAACTTCTTGAAGATGTAGCCTCACAATGGATCATAGGGAAGCATAACATTTATGTATAAGAACTATTCACGTTGGCGATCGAATGAAAGTTCTTCCTTTAACTTTGCTTTACACGACAAAATTTGAACATTCTCATATCAAGATCCAATTGAAGGCGAGAATAAGGGAAGAAACAAGTGCACTAATGATATCGGCAAAAATTAATAGGAATATCTCTGACTTACGAAAACAAGTAAAGTTACAATCTATAAATCATCAACGGTTAAGCATGAAATATAAGAATGGGAATACTTGTAAGTTAGAGTTAGAACCCTCGTCTTAAGATGTCTCATAGCTCTTGTTGCACAACGCTTTGTTTGACACTATTGACTCATTTGGGTTATTAATCAAGTTATTAGAGATTAGTGGGTTAGTAGTTAGTTAGCCATGCAATGGAAAATTTAGCTAGACATGAGTAAGAAAAGAAAACAATAAGAGAGAAGTAAAGAGAAGAAGTATTTCACTAAAATAAGAAAGTAAAAGTAAATGGAAACACCAAGTAATGGAAAGAAGGAGAAGTATTATTTGTATAAGATTGTCACCTTCAAATACAACTTGTACACGCTCCCTCTCTCACTCTAATGACTAAACTAAGTTAGAAGAAGAAGAAAACACAAAACAACTACAACTCCTAGAAACAAACTAACAACTAACTCTAAATTTTGGATATCCCCCTTGAAGAACACCAAGGGGTATTTATAGGCACTAGGAGAAAAGGGGCCAGGTGGAAAATCCTAGCCCAAAGCACTGTCGCAGCCGTGCCAGTACTACTGCGAAAACACGGTAAAAGTCGCGTTTCCGCGGCTGTACCAGAGCGGCGCTGCGTGCGCTGTCGCTTCGGTCCCCTGTCGATTGTACCTTCTGGATTTTGATTTGAGCGCCCAGGTCTGACAGAAATACCCTCCAAGGTCAATGGCTATCTTTGTAGGCCTTAAATCACCCATTAAATGGTGATTTTGCGTCTTCTTCATTCCACACCGTGGACCAAGGATCACAACAGAAAACCATTATTAGCAATATTTTATGTAAAATAAATGTGAAGATGTGGTAAGAAATATGCAATATTAGAGACTAATCGATTAGCAATACCAAGACGCTTGGAATTATGCTTTTGGTTCCAAGAGAGTCAATTTATTCGGTCCAATTGTCTTGTGGTATGAAATTTCTTTCCTTACAACACACAAACATCTATATCTGTTTTAGCACAATATGTACATGCATGCATGATGTATATGTTTGACATACAAATACATATTTCTATGTAATATCTATTTATGTATGTGTGTTTGTATGTATGTGGAAGTATTTCTCTCTTTCTCTCTCTATGGACACATAAACACACATTACATCTGCATTCATGCATGTGGGCGTGAGGGTGTTTGGTGGAGGGGAGTGGTTGATGGTGGCCAAGAGAGCTAATGTGGTATGGCAGAGAGTGGCCTATTTTCCCTAATGTGACATGATATAAATTGATAGTTATATTGAATAGTGAAATAGAGCCAATATCATATAGATTCTGTTGGGACTGAGCTTTTTGGTGCTTGTTATGCATAACCATATCGGTTACATCTTGTTTACAACAGGCGTCCGCCTTTCATGTTACATCGGTTGGGTTTTAAATTTTTCATTAAGTAAGACCGCAAAACTTCTTTGCTTCTCAAGGACCATACCAGTTTAGGTTCTCAGGGTTCTAAACCTTGGCCATAACTAAATTGTTTCCTCCGAAGAAAATTGATCTCCATCAAAATGTATCAGTTATTTAGCCTTTCTATCTGTTGGTTCAGATAAATAGTGGGTTACTTTACATCTGTTTTTTCCTAACATATCAAGTAATACTGCAAGTAGTAGTAGGATAGAGACTTGGCTATTTCTAAAGGATTTGGATACAAATCTTTCTCAAGTATAGTGCATTTGTTTTTGAAGATCCCCTTTGTTGAAGAAGGTGATCTATGTCATTTGTAGTGCATAAAAATCAAAATATACACAATTTTGTGTTTTCTTGCGCGTGCATCAAGTTGTAGCAAAACAGAAGGCTGAAAGTAGTAACTTGTTTATATCTGCATTTGGGGCATGCAAATTGAAAATCAAAACCTTAGATGATGATCTCAATACTTTAACACACTTGCACAATAGTCTTTGTTGAGTTTGAGACATTCTTGAGCATGAAAGTAAGCAACATGCTGTTGTTGGCCCCCCCGTTGTGGCTACTTAAAGTATGAGGAAGGAAAGTCAAAATCTTTTAAAATGTAGTTTTCAGGCATTCCAAAATGATCCACATCCCTATAAGTAAATTCCAATGGGAAGTCTGGAAGTAACAAAGTCATTCTCCTAACAACAACAACAAACAATAATCAATAAATAAATTGTGATACTATGTGATGTTTGTTTTGTGAAATTTCAAGCTAACAAGTTAGCATTTTGTTTTGTCAATATTTATTCATCTCTACTATTGTGATTCTATTTGGTCCTCACGATTATACTTGAACCTGCTCAGATGCTATTTATTTTTCTGCTATTTTATTTTGATTATTTCTAGAACATTTAGACTTCTATCATCTCTGCTCTACATCTTCATTCCTACTATCAAAGTATTGTGCTATAAATCATAGTCTTTTTTGTTACTTTATGATAAGCTTTTTATACATAATGAAAATAAGGCTTTCTGAAATTGTAAGATATATGTAAACGATTTTGGTCTAATATGGATGAAAGAAAATTTTAAAATATTATTTTGATGTTAATTAAAAAATAAGGCTTCATGATGTCTAATAGTAATGCAGTCTACAATAAGAAGGAAACCCTTTACCCAAGTTGTTGTGGTTGCCAAACACAATCCAAGGTAAATGATAGCCTTTGATCATGGCTATTACAAGATGCTCTTATAATGGAAATAAAATTCATGCGATCTTTTTGTTGCCTACCTGGTTATACACACACACACATATACATACAGACACACACATATATTTATATCAGTATATATATTCCGGAAGGGTTCAAGGCCGAATCCTTCTCACTCAAAGATAACCCTATGACATTCGAATATAAGATCCACTCTGTTGAAATTGATCTACATTATTTCAAGTAACTAAAAATCAAAAATCATGTATTGTCCATCCATCAAGTAGGGACAAAATAGAGAACCAAAATAATGAGTTGGTAAGTTTAACAGTGTAAAATATTTAAAATCTAACAAAAATTGATTTATGATGGTTTTTAAGTATTTAGATCCAGATGAAATAGTCGGATCGAGAATTTGTATGTGTAAAGACGTAGATCTAAGCAATATATACTATTTTCAGCTGTTCATTTTGCGCCTACTTGATGGATGGACAAAAAATATTCAAAATACATGATTTTTAGTTTTAGTTATTTGAAATAATGTATATCAATTTCAACGGAATGAATCTTGCATTCGGATGTCGTAGGATTGTATTTGAGTGGAAGGATTCGACCTCGAATCCTTCTGGAATGACACAAGTCACTCTCTCTCCCCCCGCCCTCCACGTATATATAGAGACAGATAGATTTGTGTCCTTCCAAAAGAATTCGAGGTTGAATCCTTCCCACTCAAATACCTACATCCGACATTCGAATACAAGATCCACTCCGTTGAAGTTGATCTATATTATTTCAAGTATCTATAACTAAAACAAGTGCTTTGATTACTTTTTGCCCATGCATCAAGTAGGAAAAAAACGAATGGCTAAATAGTGAGTTGGTTAGTTTAACGATGTAGAACATTTGAAACCTAACAAAAATTGGTTTGTAGGGTTTTTTAAATGTTTAGATCATAATCAAATAGCCGGATTGAGAATTTATATGTCTAAAGACATAGATTTAACCAACTCACTACTTTCGGCCGTTCATTTTGCGCTGCTTGATGGATGGACAAAAAATATTCAAAACACTTGATTTTTGATTTATGGATACTTGAAATAATATAAATCAACTTCAACGGAATGGATCTTGTATTCGAATGTCAGAGGGTTGTATCTGAGTTGGAAGGATTCAACCTCAAATCCTTTTGGAAGTACACAAGTCTCTCTCTCTCTCTACATATACATACATATACACACACATACACACACATTGGTCTTCAATTACATATTTCCCATTTTCTTCATGAATTAATTGCTAAAAGTTTACTTTTCTCAAATTGAAAGCGGCATGGGGGGATGGAGGGGAGTTTCTCTAGATACCACTTTTGTTCTATATCTACCACTTGCGCTATTTTCTTTGTCAAGCATGTCACATGATATTAATAAATTTTCCTTCTGGAAAAATATAGTCATAATTTTGTTATAACAGCCTGGCTTTGACGCGGTCCTATCCAATAAAATATAGATTTTCTTAGGTCAGGAACTTTAGCTTGTCATCTATAAGGCTATAACTGTTATTGAAATGTGTAATTTTTTCCATCAAAGTCGTATACTTGTATGGTTGCTTTTGTTGATTGCTATGAGAAGTGTCATACTGCTTCAAATCACAAGTTGATAGCTTTGTGAACATTATTATGAACACAAGGTCCTACTTGAGTTTGGAGTAGTTTTCTATCTAATTCCGTAGATGTCCCTCACTTGCCACTTCTTACCTGCAAGCCAGTTCCTCAGCAGAATCTATATGGATTGGGTAAAAATCCAAATTGCTCCCCGGTTGACTTCTGGTACACCCAACCTGCTTATATTGTGTGGGTTCGAGTCTGATGCTAGTGCTAAATATTAGACAACACATTACCATTTTGATTTAGGAATTGTTATTGTGTCCTTGATTATCCTTGGTCATTATTTATTTGAGATGCTTTTTAGATCTGGTCTGCAATTTTCTATTCCAGTTGTTGGATTAGTACTTGTTTCTCTACATAAGTCATAGATTAGATTTCCAGATTCTTCATGCCCTTAATTCTTTCATGTTTGTTAGTATAATCTACTTTGCCAAACTTGGAATTGAAGTGTAGTTGAGATTTTTATATTTATTTAGTAGGCTCGCTGAAGTGCCTTTGAAGCTTATTTTACTGTTTGGTTACAGAATTTACTTCTTTGCATTGAAAGAAAATAAAAGCTCTCATTGTTTTTGGTGCTTCTGAATATATATATATATATATAATATATATATATATATATATATATATATATATATATATATATATAGTTTAAATAATCCTCTCTCATATAGGTGTCCAAACATTTGTAGAGTGGGCACCTAATCCTCTTTTTTTCCCCTCCAATTTGAATCTGGTGGAATTATTTTAATGTCAAAGTTCCTAGAGCGCTACTCTCTGGGGTACGGAGTTCTCGTGTTTCGGACCAGAAGAGAGAAGAAAGAGAAATTCTCGTCAAGAAAGCATTTCTCAGCGATATGATGAACGAAAAACAATCTACTGTGTGCTCTCATTCAGAAAGGATCTACTTCCTATGCAGTGCTGTGGGAACCTGACTTGCTGCCTAACCCCTGTACTATTGCCCAGTCCTTTAACTCATCTCTTGGAATTCAGGGTTCTGCAGTTATAGCTGATTAAGGGGAGGATATAACCCCTTGGAAACATAAAGACAGTCACTCATCTAATGACAATGAGAATCCATCTTATGAACTGACTGCTAATCCAACAGGCATATCATGTCGTTATCCTGTTGAAAAAGGCAAGAATGCTTCCCATGCCGATGGCATTTCTAGCATGGAACTGTTGGAAATCCTAGATGCTGAAGAGGATGATCTGCCCTTTGGTTTGAACATTGATTCAGGAACAACCATTGGTTATCCATTTATGGCAATTGTGCAGCCATCCAAAGCAACCAAGGAGACTTCCGGCGACTGGTGAAGACTCTCATATGAGGTTGGGGAAATCGGTTGATACCATCATGCTTGCCCAACACTGCCTCGCAGTTTGGACCAGGTAGCCACTTTCTGACATTTTATTTATATGCTATGGCTTTGAAGTTTCAACTGCAGTGCAAGCAAAACATATTCAAACAGTCAACAATTACATATTGTCAGCAATGTTTCTTCGTGGATTTTGTTTCTCATATCATTATCTATTTCTTACAATGCAGCTACGGGCCTCTGTTTCTGATGTGCAGACTTGTGTAACCCTAAATTCCACCATGTAAACCTTATGTAAATATATTCAACAATAAACACCTCATATATTCTTTCATGACAGATCAAAATTTGAATGAGTATATTGTATTCCCAGCTAATTCAAACAATACAATAGGCTCTTCTTAAGTGAGCTGAGTACATAACTTTTAGAGTGATGTATTATGTATATCACTATACAAGTCCCAAAGCTCTATAGATAAGTACTCAATACATTAGCAAAGTTTTAACTGCACAGTGCAAGCAAAGGTTTAATGTCATATATCACTGATGTGAAAACATCATGTTGACCTCATTGTCCTGTTGATGTATGTTGGATGGGTAGACCTATCTTCTACGATTTCAATGCCTCAAAAAGCACTCGAATTGGACTCCAGATGGCTGAGAAATGGCTCGAAAACTAACTCGGTCTGCAACAAGTCTGGTTCTGCAAACGGGTCGGGTCTACACTGTGACTTGCGGGCCAGGTTCTGGTGCTGTCGGGTCGTGTCAGATGTAGATGGGTCGGATCTGACTCGACAGTGGATCAGGTTCTTAAATTGAAGTGGACTGAGGTTTGCAGTTGCAGGGTAGTTCGAGTCGGATTGCAGTCAAAGCGGGTCAGGTGCTAACCAACAGATCTGAACTTAATTCGGGTCGACAATGAATCCAACTCAGACCTGTTGTGGATTCAATGGCCATTGTCGAGGCAAGGGGTGCAGTGTATTGACAGTGAGATCTAGGCTGGTGACGAACGGAGTTTGACATCGGCAAGACGGTAAGGAATAGGCGTCGACTTGGGGAGGTGGCGATGGGTTCCGGGGAGCAGGAGAGAGGAAAGTGTGGTGGAGGGCTGCAGTCGGATTTGAAGGGTGATGGGGAAGAGAGAGGGCCACTGGTGGCTCGACAGTGGGAGAGGAGGTGAGGTAGTGGAGAGGGGGTGCAGATGGAGAAGAGACGATGGGATTGGGGACATTAGTGACACGGGTGAGAGGACGATGCAGTGGGAAGAAGAAGAGGCGGTGACAGGGTGGTTGCAGAGTGGGGAGGTGAGGGCGACGAGTTGCAGGGTCTGAGTTAGGGTTTGCGAAGAGGAGGAGATGGTGAAGAAGATGAACAATAAGGTTTTCTAATTTTGGATGATTTCGGGAGAATTTTAAGGAATTTAGTGTTTTTTTCAAGGGTTTTAATTAAAAGGAAAATATAAACCAAGGATAAACTAACTAGGGTTTCACACTCCTAATTAGGGTTAGGTATGATTTCTCACTCTAACTTGAATTTCTCTAGGATTTCACACTCCTAAGGGAGAAATTGGGGGAGAGATCAATCACGCACACAATTTAAGAAAAATTTCAATAATCATTCATTCATTCCTTAATTAACTAGTACATGAGATTTTATATAGGCTTTACAAAAATCCAACCTCCAATTACAACTCATGTGGTACTAAACTTCAAAAGAAAATAAAAGAAAACAACTGCTAAATAGAAGAAAAAAATCGACTCAAATAAAATAAAAATTACATCGATTTCAAATCAATCAATCAGGTCATATGAATGTGATGCCTCTTCTCCATTGATGATATACGCGCCAAGATCGTGGCTAGATATTCACGCTAAGTTTTACAAACGCCTAAATGATGCATATCCTACCCTAACTATGCTCTCTGATACCAAATTGGAGGTTGCCCATGAACAACCTACGACAGAGCAACCTGATGTGCCACCATACACCCGGAATGACCTACTCCAAATTGTGGATTCCTACAATCAAAACCCTAAAAAAGGGTGCTCCTGTATGATCTGCACAGCCATAGAAGTTGTGAAAGAGCCTGATAGCAATATTCCGCTTGAAGTCACTCTCGTGATTGAGGAGTTTAGTGATATTGTTCTGAAAGATTCCCTAGATAAACTGCCATCGATGTGTGACACTCAATACGCTACTGAGTCTATTCGGAAGAATTCATCTACTATGTGGATGAAGACTTCGGTGGTGACTTCAATGACGATCATGAAGGTGAAAATGTACACAGCTGCATTAAGCTCACACCTTTGACTCACTTGCCCGTCATCTGTAATGTCTTTTCACAATGAGAAGAAAAGGACGATTGGAAAGTAACTGATCTTTCACACGTTCACCAAAATAGGAGAAAATAGAATTGTAAGGTGATTGTGGATCGTGAAAGTTACATCAATGCAGTATCCTCTGTGGTGTTCGAGAATGTTAGATTAAAGTTAGTACCCTATTCCCACCTGTACAAGGTCTCATGGTCAACTCCACGGCCCCAGAGTAAAGCAATTGTACCTCGTCCTGATCGACTTTCATCTTTACTTCTGAAAAACTTTATGGCATATATTAGACACCAAGTCAAAGTTCTCCACTGCTTTTCACGCTCAGACTGATGGTCCAACTAAAGTTGTCTCTTATGTTCGTTCGTAGGTGAGCACAATGATCTAAAATTATTCATTACTGAGTTTACATATAATTCATACGTCAATAGGACAACATGTATCCGCATAAGATAGTTTATGGCTTTAAGCCTAGGCAGGCCATTGACCTCATTTATATGGCCGATCATTATAGAATATATAAGCTTACATATGCATTTGCATCACACGTGCACGAGTTACACAAGGAGACCAGAGGTAAGATAGCTCAAAACAACACCAATTAGTTGATGTTAGGAAAAGATTATAAACTTTTAATGTTGGTGCTGTTAAAAAGTTACATGCTCATAGTGCTAGTTTATTTCAAATCTTGAAATTAAACAATCATGTTTATGTTCTAGACCTTTAAGGATTTTGGCATCAATTATACTTTCAATGTTGAAGACATAATGGATTATTAGAGTCTTAATTTTAACCATGCAATTCACTGGTTGATGAGCTTTCCTTTGAGTCTTTTTTTGAGAGCCTCTCCCTCTACCTTCAAATATTTTACCTAATACAACAGATAAGCTTGGTAAGATCTTAGACGATGAGATTTTCGCCACCAGAGATGGTGGATATTGAAGATATCAGTCTGCTGGAAAGGAAAAGCATCGATTGATGACACGTGTGTGTTTTTCATTGATTTGCAAAGGGGAAAACTTACAATAAAAAGTGTTTGAGGAGCTAAATTACAAGTATTCTTAAAAAGATTACAAGTAGATCTCCTCAGAGATTCTGGAGAAGTGTGCCGATAGGAGTCTGGTCAGCGCGCGACCACTTTGTCCCTTTGACGATGCGAGCGATGAGATTCCCTTCTCAAAGCCGCCTTCAATTAGGAATTCCTTCTCGCCTGGTTCCGGAGATTCCTTGAGAAGAAGGTATTAGGGTATCAATACCCTGAATAGAGAAGCAATTCTCTATTAAGTCTCTGAATTCAAGAGCGCACGGTGCGTCGTGAAGAAGCCTCTGCTTGTGGAGTCCTCTTGTGCGTGTCGTCTCAGAAAGGCTCTATTTCTGGGGCTCCTTCGAGATCCTCCCTCCTTGTACCCCTGATGGGCTATTTATAGGGAGAGCAAGGGTATAACCGTCCCTTGAAGATATGGAAACAGATTAAATCGGATCTGTTTGAATCTGAAAAGTAGCCTTGCTGCGAGGCTAGGATCAGCTTCTGCGAAGCTAGAAATGGCAGGTCGGTTGATCCTCTTGATCTGTTTTGATCCTTTCCATATTGTTGAAAGATCTCTCCTGATCCTCTTACTCGTTTTTAAGAGAGTCAAGAGATTGTGGCAATCAACTGCCGAATTTGATCTCCGATTTGATCTTAATTGGATTTGATCTGATTAGATCTGATCTCATCTGGAGATTTGATTGGTCAAAGGTTGACCATGGCAGACCCACAGCGGAGCTACCGCGTTGAGCTCACAACGGAGCTGGAAGGCGCATCTGGCGAAGTTAGAAGAAAGCTCTTCAGCGGAGCTAGATAACATCTGTGGCGAAGCTACCGAACATCCTTCTGCGCGGTTGCGTGTGGCTTTGAGCGAAGCTATCTCTTTCTGCGGAGTTAACTGAGCACTTCAGGCGAAGCTAGAAGTTAGCTTCCTGACGGAGCTGTGAATGGCTTCAAGGCGAAGTTGGATGATCTTAGCCTCTCAGGCGAGGCTATCCCTTTGGGCTCATGTGATGCTAAGTGCTAGCATTTTAGACCTGCTGAGGTCTGTTTAGAGGCAATCCGGGTTCACTGTCTGCTTGCTGGATCAGTGGAGTCCAAGTTGCTTCCCTGTACCTCGGAGATGGGTGAAAATTGGTCTTCAGCTCGTCTGTCACTTGTCTTTTGTAAATGTCAACAAGTTTAGACATTGTTCGGACCAATAAGAATCTTGTCTTTTTTAAGTGTCAACAAGACCCTTTCAAAATTTTCAAAAGTCTGCGATGGCTCAGACTTTGAAATACTTTGAACTGCTTTGATTGATGATGTGTGGAGTATGAACGTCGCCATGATGGTTGAGTTTAGCTTCGCTTTGAATCCTGCTTTAGGATGTAGATTCGCTGAGAAATCATGTAGATTCGCGTCTGGGTAGCTTCGCGGCTAGGTAGGTTCGCTCTGGAACATCTGTTGCTTTCCCAAGGCCAACTGCCGTGGGCCGGTTACGAGAAGGATTACTTCTTCTCTCGCACTGATCGAGGGAGATATTCTCCCCTCGCGCGTTTCCAAGGGAGGATATTCCCTTTCTTCAAGGCGCCATGAGTGCCTTTATGAGGGAGACGTTTCTTCCTTTGCACGGTTCTGAGGGAAACCGTCCCTTTTCTCAAGGCGCAATAAATGCCTTGAATGCGCTCGTGCTTCCACGCTTGAGGCGGCAGCGCTCAGGCCATGGGGCCTATAAATAGGACACTTGAGGTCCTCTGAAGAGAAGTGATCTGCTCTTCTCCTGGTTTGAGAGAGATACTCAGATCTCTGAACTAGTGGGAATGCCCACTCTGGTCATTACCCAGCCAAGGACCGGTAAGTCTTGATCATTCAACGACTTCACCAACTTTAGGGAATTCATCTCCCTTAATTTAGCTTAACAGCTGCTTCAGGGATTAGTTTCCTTATTCTTCATTTTGCAATTGGCTGATTGCATGTTAAGGATTTCAGCATAGCTTCCCAGCAAGGCTATCATCTTGACTTGATCAGAGAAAGATCACTGCATGTTAAGTCCGCTGCACAGGCAGAACTTGGGACTTAGTTTCTTCAAGGTTGAGCCAGTCTTGCCATATAGGTGGGGCTAAGACTGTGTCCCTCAGGATCAGTCTGGCTTAGCCATATAGGCGAGGTTAGGACTTGGCGTTTGCTGAGCTAGCCCATCATTGCTGTGCAAGCGAGAGTTATCCTCTGCTTTAACTAAAATCGGATTGCTCCACCCCAAAGAATCTGACTTAGTGTTTTTGCAGCTTCTCCCGTGTTTAACTGCTAATCTGTTCTGATTTGCATTGCAGTGAGCTATGTTCGTCAACTTTGTGACTTGACGAAAGAGACCGAAAAGTTGCCTTATGCTTCCCCGGTTGAAGCTTTACTTTTAAGCAGGAGGAACAAACTGGGGCAGTTGATGTGTGGTCCCAGAGGCTGTTGGCAGTCGCTTATCCGAGATGATCCACTTCGAGGCGAGGCTGGTAGTCGCTTATCCGAGATGATCCACTTCGGGAAAGCGGACGTCACCTGTATGGTCGCGGATCTTCCTATTGCCAATTTTCATCAAAGACGATCCAACCTGCTGGTGGCGATCAGTCCTTTGCCAATTTTATTTAAGGAAGATCCAGCTTTCTGATGGCAAAACCTGTCGTTATGCGAAGGATCGCGGCCTTGTCCGGGTGGCACCATCTGTCCTGGTGGCACCATCTGCCATTATGTGAAGGATTACGGCCTTGTGCAGGAGGAAGGCCTTTCGTGTCCAGTTGGTCTGGCTTGGAAACAGATAAAACCACTTGTATGCCTTTTGCGCAAATGATCCTGCTGAGCAACTGAATCTGTTGTACGAAACACAACCTTGATGTAACATCAATGTACCTTTCCTTTTAAATCAATGAAGGTTCATTTTCTGCTCATTTGATTTCCGCCTCGCCTTCGTCTTGAATTTGGCTATCGGAGGTAAACTTCATGCGGGGTTAAAGATAGGATTAAAACAGGAACGAGCTTCCAGCGAAGCTGGCATATCTGCGAAGTTCGGTCTACGCCTTCAGCGAAGCTAAGGCAATCCTTTTGTGCGAAGTCCGCATTTGACTTGTGGCGAAGTTAGCCCTTAGTGGCTGAATCAGCGCTTCTCGGGAAGGCGCTTTAGGCACCGTTTCAAATTAATTTGAAACGACAGCCTGTACTGTTTACAAGGCATCGTTTCAGGCGCTCATTGGCATATAAAAGCCCGATTGGGCTGGGAAAGAGCAGACCTCTTTGCTTGAAATTTTCAGAGAACTTTGACTCTTTATTCTTCTTCTTTCCTCCTTATTCAAGAGTTCAAGAATTTCCATAGTTCTTCAATGGCGCCCAAGAGACGAGCGGGGAAAGAAGTGGCAACTTCTGCAGCGGAGGGTCCTTCCCCTCCTTCGGTCATCGAACGACCAATTGCCGGTAAGGGACTCCCCATTTGATTAGAGACTGCCGTTTCTCTTTTAAAGCCGATGTTTGGCTATCTTTGGATGAATCCAGAATGATCGAGCATGATCTATTATTGTTAGGGAATCCATTTCCCTACATTTCCCTTATTTTCTCGAACGGGAATTCAAGAACTGAACAGTTCTTCTTTAAGCTTCTAGGCGAAGCTATCCCTTAGACTGTCTTCATCCTGTTGAACAACAAGATATGGATCTGTCCCTTCAATCATGGCCGCAAAGGATTAATGATAATTTTTGACCATAATGCCCTTTTGACGAAGTTAGTCCTCAGGGCTGTGCCGCATTCCGTTTAAGCTTCTAAAGCGAAGCTAACACTTGGATATTTCCTTGTATCCGGCTTTTGTTGCGAAGTGCGGAATTAACTGCAACTGCGAGGCTAAGCTTCGGGACGAAGCTATCGTCATGCTAGCTTTACTCGGAGAGCGAAGCTATGCCTTAAACGGAAATTGTGCTTTTGTTTGGGCCTCTGCTTGGCTGATGAACTAATCATAGCTTCTCTTTGTTCCTGCAGTGCACTACACTCCTGGTCCTCTGAACAGTCTATTTGGGATGACCAGGGGATTGGACGGCAATATCAGCCTGCAATTTCAAGGGCAGGCTTCTCTGTTTAGTGAGCGGAGTTCTCTTGTCCGAGACACGCTTATTCATGGTGGTGATCAATACACCACGAGGAGTATTTTGACTACGGCTCCCCTTGAAGATATCGACCGTCGAACTTACAGGAAGCCCGACTTCATGTTCGGGGATGCCGCACCAGACCCTGATCACCAACTACTGGCAGGGGAAGGGCAGTGGATTTTCCAGTTGGATGGTGAGAAGTTCTACCTTCCGTCCAACAAGCGACATTTTTCAGTGTCTTCCTTCGAATGCGTGACGCAGGCTCGGAAGATGTCGTGGGAAGTGAGCCGGAGTACTGACTCTGTCCACATAGGGAAATTGATGCTTCAGTCTCCTGGTTATGCAAGAGCGGGGCCTCCTCGTTGCATAATGAGTCTACATCCTGGGAATGTGTCACGAGAGATCCCAGTGGGAGAAAATCCTGCGGTGGCGCTGACCTTTGGTAACCAATTCTGCAAGGTCAATGGGAACTACCCAGCCACTGACTTCAGGACTCCGGGCTGGATTCACCCTCCGAAGGCATGGTGGAGGGATTTAACTGTATACATCCTCGCTCATTTCGAGGAGGATCTGGAGAGGCTGAACCTCTATGAGGCCGTCAGGGCGACTTGCTACGGTATTGAGATGAACGTGGCGTGCTTCTACGCCATCTTTGAATTGTATTGCCCAGCTTCAGGGACTTTCTTCACCCCTGTTGGCGAATTGGGTATGGCCTTGCATGAGATGTTGGAAGTCTCTGCTCTGCCTTTTGGGTCTCTTCCATATGAAGAATACTTCCCGTGCGAGGCAGAATTGGCGCTTCTGGAGAAGCATGAGCCCGCTTTGTTTGAGACCTACAGGGAGTTAATGTGCCACTTGTACATTTGCTTCAGTATGCATGGGGGCAGTAAGGGAACTTCCTGTAGCTTGAAGAGCTGGGGAGATTATTTGTTCCCAGATATGGAGAACACTCCTGAAGCGGCTCACTGTGGAGTTGCTGATGAAGGCATCTTTGACCGGATGCAAAAGCACTTCCAAGGGGATCTAGTTGTGAAGGAAGACGATGGTCCCTATGAGAAGGGTGATGTCCTTCGGAGTTTCCATCATCAGGCTCGCCGGCCGATGTCCTAGAAGGCACTGCTAGCTGGCTTCTTGACAGTCTGGCTGAAGAGGTGCGTGGTGCCGTCTTCTTCGGGTGACGTCGTTCATCCGAATGTTTTGCTGCCCGCTGTTTGTTTGGTTCATGGTTGTCCTCTGGGTCTTCTTCCGGCCATGGTGTGCTGTATCCAGAGAGGCCTTCGTGCATTAACGGAGGCTTTTTGCAGGCCGCCAGCAACGAAGCGTGGAAAGGGGGCCACTTCGCCTCGCGACGGTCCTAATCCCAGGATAGGTCTGCCGTATACTTACTTGATGGCATGGTTCGCCCTGCATTGTCCTTCTTTGGTTGAAGCTGGAGAGGACCCCCCGCAAGGTGTTCGAATGGCGCTCCTCCGCCGATTCGAAAGATGCTCATGGCAGAAGACTTACGTGGCTGAGGCCCGTAAATTAGTGCGTCGCTATGACGTCTATAGTCTCTTCCGCTGTTTTCCCCGTATTCGGGATGCAGGTTATGAGGAAGAGTTCAAAGATGCGGGGGAGGGGCAGTCGTCCCTGAGCCGGGGAGTTTTTGAGTGGCTGGTCAGCATCCGGCCCTCGCATTTATTGTATAGAAGCGGGGACACCTGCTATTTGGAGCCTTATGTTCCAAGTCGGTTTGCTCGACAGTTTGGATATGACCAACTGTAAGTGGGCAACCCAAATCTCAATCTGGTTTTCATGGGGAGCCTTATTGATGGAGCCCGTGCCTGGCGATTCTTCATTGCAGGCTGTACCGAGGCGCGGCTGCGTATGCCGTTGAGGACTCCTAACCTTCTAATGACCCTGTGCTTCTGCCAGTGGTATGCAACTTCCAACTCCACACCCCTTGGATTCAAGGCTAACAGCTCTGGTGTGAAGTTAATTTCTCAGCGGCTGAAGCGAAAGGTCTCTGAGAAAAGGGAAGGTAAGAGGGTTCGCGTCCCAGGCATGGAGGAATTCGTTGCTGTGGATGACAGCGAAGCCTCGGATGCAGAAAGTCCTCGCTTTGAAGCGGAGACAGGTGCCGTGACTCCTGCAGCCGGTTCTGGCGTGATGGGGACAGTTCCCCCAAGACATGTAGAAGAAGTAGAGGAGGAGGATCCCGACGTTCCTCTTAAGCGCAAACGGACAGGTGGGTCTCGTAGGAAGCAGTTGGTGAAGAAACCCCGTCGCCAAGCTCCTACGGTTGTTGTAGAAGGTGAACCCTCTACAGCATTTCCTCCTCTTGCCCCATTAGTAGTGAACCGTCGGTTGCTGGACCGACTACTGGTGAAGTTGCTCCGGACTTAGGTAAGATCAGCTTCGTCTTTGTAATATATCTTCTATGTGTCCGAACCGCTATTATCTGCTTCGTGATGTAGGAGCTGAGGCGGTGACGAGCCCGAGAGCTGAGGCCGTCGGAGAACAAGGGGAACATTATGATCCTCTGTTCGCTTACCACGAGGGTGATGAGGCCGGCTATTTTGCCGTCCCGGAGGAATCCGGAGGTGATGCAGCTGATATTGGTCCTTCGGGCGTTGGGACTTTCAAAGGAAGTCCTGTAGCGTCAAGCTCTTTTGGGTGGTCCACGAAGATTCGGCAAGCGAAAGCGGGCCGGCCATTCGTGTTGACTCCGCAAAGGACTTTCCAATGGGGCCCGTAGAGACTGATGCGGCTGCCAAGATGTTTGAGGCGACATCATCCTTTGGTATTGTTCCGACCTTTTGGCTTTTACTATTTATTGTGTCTTGCCTAAACACAATTTTGTTGCAGGTGTTCCGCCTCAAGGTGCGTCAAGTTCAAGGGAACCAGAGGATCTTCCCGAGGGGTCGAGGGGTGACATGAGCACTTCGACCGCGGCGGATGCTGCTGTGTTGGACGCGCTGTATGGTGATCTGCCCCCTTATCGGCTTGAGCTAGCCGAAGGAACAGAGGTTGAAGGGGTGGTAGTCCCGGAGGTGTCCTCACTCCCAACTATATCAACGAGTGAGGCGCCATCAGTTGTGTTAGGTGCGGAGCTGAGAGTGATTACAAGCCCTACTTCCCCAACCCTGGTGGTTGACCTGCTGTTCAGGAGATGGTCACTAGTCCTACCTCAGCGGTGGCTAGTGTACTGGTTTCATTGAAGACTCCGCCGAGATCACCGATGACCTGTCATGCTGCTGCAGCCAGTGTTCCCGCCGTTCCTTCCACACTAGTGTCAACCAGGCTGGTGGATTTTTCAGAGGCTGTCCGTCTACCAGAAGTGGCCGAGGTTGAAAATGATTTTATAGGTGATATAGTCGATAGCTTTTATAAAGGCTTAGGGCGATCCATCGGTCTGGTCTTGAAAGGTTCGACTATGTCGTTCTTACTTTAAAGGTGGTCCTCTCTCGCAGTATTGCAAGTATTCGGGACTTTGAAGGGTATCACCAGGCCACTGCCTTGGAACTCCTGGTAGATCAATTTGAGAGGGACGTAGAGGAATGGCGCCGTCTTAGCCGCTCAGACCTGGAGTCTTCGGTTAATGAGCAGCTTGGGCATCTTGTCGCTCAAATGCATGAAGCCCGTCTTGCTGCTCAGGAAATTGCTAAGGCTATTTCTTCTGACTTGAAATCCTTAGAAACAAGGCAAGCAGAGGTTGGGAATGCTATTGATGCCTCTATCAGTGCTCTTCTTGACGCTGAAGACAAAATTGGGAAGGCCAAGGAGATGATCAGGAAGGCAAATCTTCTCTTATCCAGGGCTGAACCAGTGCGTCTTGAAGAGACTACGCGGCTTGAGCAGCTTAAGGCTTAGAGTGACGAACTCTCGCGGCAGGAGTTAGCTCAGAGGGCAACCTTGGTTGAGGTCGAAGCTCGTTTGGCCCAGGCGACGAACTTTAATGAGGCTGAGCTGAGGTCGCAGGCGCTTGTCCGGGCTGCTAATGATAGGAGGACGAGGCTGGCTTCCCTGAAGAGCGGATCAGATCTTATAATGTACGCCCGTAGGTCGTAATATATGTGCCTCCATGTATCCCATTCTTTTGGAATCAATGAAAATAATAATTTTGTTTTGACTCCCTGTCGAATCTCCAAATTGTTCCACTTTCTGAATTGTCGGTTCCAAATTGTATTGCAGCCGTTTGAGAACATAGTCTTTGTTGGATTGAATACTGAGACTTGGCTGTCTGTCAGTTCAGAGGTCGCGATGACATAACTGGTTGAGGAGCCACCAAGCTTCAAGGTCGGTGATACTTGTCTTTTGTAAATGTCAACAAGTATCGAGACCTGTCTTTTGTAAATGTCAACATGTATCGAGACCTGTCTTTTGTAAATGTCAACAGGGCTCGGGTTGAGACTTGGCTGTCTGCTGGTTCAGAGGTCGCAATGACATAACCGATTGAGACGCCACCAAGCTCAAGGTTGGTGATACTTGTCTTTTGTAAATGTCAACAAGTATCAAGACCTGTCTTTTGTAAATGTCAACAGGGCTCGGGGTTGAGACTTGTCTTTTGTAAATGTCAACAAGTATCGAGACCTGTCTTTTGTAAATGTCAACAGGGCTCGGGGTTGAGACTTGGCTGTCTGCTGGTTCAGAGGTCGCAATGACATAACCGATTGAGACGCCACCAAGCTCAAGGTTGTAATGGAGTTTGAAAAAAGTCTCGTTTTCACGGGGAGAAACGAGGGAATCGCTGTCATAGGTTTAATGTTAACGTATAGCGAAATGTATATGTGGTCTTACCATTCTATGGGCGAGAATTGGTAGGTGATTTTGGAGGTCTCGTTTTCACAGGGAGAAACGAGGGAATCGCTGTCATAGGTTTAATGTTAACGTAACAGCGAAATATATATGTGGTCTTACCATTCTATGGGCGAGAATTGGTAAGTGATTTTGGAGGTCTCGTTTTCACAGGGAGAAACGAGGGAATCGCTGTCATAGGTTTAATGTTAACGTAACAGCGAAATATATATGTGGTCTTACCATTCTATGGGCGAGAATTGGTAAGTGATTTTGGAGGTCTCGTTTTCACAGGGAGAAACGAGGGAATCGCTGTCATAGGTTTAATGTTAACATAACAGCGAAATGTATATGTGGTCTTACCATTCTATGGGCGAGAATTGGTAAGTGATTTTGGAGAGGGGATCAAATGGGAACAGGTCCCTTAGGATTTTTAGCAAATCCTCAGCTGTCAACGGGTTTGATATGCCTTTACCAACCACCGTTTGAGTCGGGCTAGCCATGCTATTCCCCTCAGCATGATGAGTTGTCGAGGACTTATGTTTGACTTAAAAGCCAACATTTTCCTCTATCCTTAATCGTTAAGGATGTTGGATCATCTGGTTAATGTATGCATAACCTTGATTCTCCTTTAAGACAACCAGTGTATGGCCAGGTTCCTACCGGTTTATGGTTGTGTGATCTCGCTTGGAGGAAGAGAAGAGCTCTCTTTGCATGTACTTTGGATATGAAGGTCTTGATCAGAGGTGTAATGTTAACTTGATCATAAGAAGGATCTTAATCAGGGTAATACTTCTTCAAGAACTTGCCATTGACCGGCATCATGAGTAGGTCGCCATCTGAAGTCATAAGGCGGTATGCTCCGTTCGAATAGACTGTTTCTATCAAAAACGGTCCTTCCCATTTAGGCTGAAATTTGCCTTTGGTCTTATGCGTCATAATCATCGGTCGTCTGACGGCTAAAATCAGGTCTCCTTTCTGGAAGACCCTCTGTTTGACCTTCTTATTGAAGGCTTTTGAGATTCGAGCTTGATACAACTCGATGTGTTGCTGAGCTTGTAGTCGCTTCTCATCTAGGGCTTCGAGCTCTTGGAGGCGCAACCGATCATTGTCCTCTGATGTGATCTTAGTGGTCAGAGCGACTCGCAATGACGGCATCTGAATTTCCAACGGGATGACTGCTTCACACCCATATACCAGGAAAAAAGGCGTATTGCCTGTCGGTGTCCAAACCGTGGTTCGGTAGGCCCAAAGACATTCACCAAGATTTTCGTCTCATTCTCGCTTATTCGAGGAGACGAACTTCTTGAGTAGCTTGATGATCGTTTTGTTGAATGCTTCCGCCAAGCCATTAGGCGGGATTATAGGCAGTTGAAGCCACATTCTGAATTCGGTATTTATCACAGAACCGATAGAATACTTGGCTTATGAATTAGGGACCGTTGTCGTGGATGATCCACCTAGGGACACCAAATCGATGGATGACATGGTGTTTAATGAAATTAACCACATTAGAGGTTTTGACTTCAGCCAATGGTATAGCTTCTGCCCACTTTGAAAAGTAATCGGTTATTGCCAGGATAAACCGGTGACCTCTTGTCGAAGAGGGGCTGATTGGCCCTACGACATCTATTCCCCATGCTTCAAATGGCCATGAAGCAACAGTCGGGTGGAGCAACTCCGAAGGCTGGTGTATGAAGTCCGCATGGATTTGACACGCTTTACACCTTCGTGCATATTGGATGGCATCGGCTATCATAGTTGGCCAATAATATCCAAGCCTATGCAACCTGTCTTTAAGCTTTGGACCTGGCTGATGAGCTCCGCAAATGCCGTCGTGTGCTTCTTTAAGCACTTCCTGTGCCTCTGAATGAGGAAGGCAACGGAGGAGGACACCGTCATATGAACGACGGTAAAGGGTCTTCAGAGTTGGATCGTAGTAGAAACGGAGAGACCTTCGTCTGATAGATGCCGCTTCTTTAGGATCGTATGGAAGCAGACCGTGCAAAGCATAGTCAATGAGAGGAAAGCGCTAATCCCTCGGCTCAAAATCGGTGGAGAGATTATAGACTTCTCGGGTTCTTAGCATATGCTTAGAGCATACAAGATGTCGAGTTGCGACTGTGAGGTGATACTCGGTGTCGGCTGGCAAGGTTAGTGTTGTTGCTAATGCAGCAAGAGAGTCCACCTTGGTATTCTGAGATCGAGACACGTGCCCGATGTAGAAACCTTCGAATTGGTTAGCCAATTCGATGGCCGTGTGATAATAAGGCACCAAGTCTTCGTGGCGAACTTCATATTCGCCTTTAACCTGATTGATGATCAGTTTTGAATCGCCGTAGGCTTCAAGGTAGCGTACCCCCATTCCATGGGCAAGCTGAAGACCAATGAGCAGGGCATTATATTCTGCTACATTGTTGGAGCATGATTCCATCAGAGAAAATGCTCTGGGAAGGACATGATTCTGTGGGGAGATAAACACAACCCCCACTCCGGCAATAATCTTGCCTTTAGGGCCCATTCGCGATGCTCCATCGAAGAACATCTGCCATACTTCCTCCTCTGAGGTTACATTGGAGTCGAAGACTTCATCTGGAATATCCTTGTGAAGTTTTGAATGTTCCGGAACTGGATGAGCAGCCAAGAACTCTGCAAGGGCCTGACCTTTAACCGCCTTCTGAGGGGTAAAGATCATGTCGTATTGAGACAAAAGAAGTGCCCATTTAGCCAATCTTGAATTCAGTGATCCTGGCTTTGTCATAAGAAGACGCAAAGGATTTACTCTGGAGATGACATGTATGGTTTGGCCGACCAAATAATGTCGCGTCTTCTGAACAGCAAAGACGAGAGCTAAACACTCTTTCTCGATAGGATTATAGCGAGATTCCGCCCCTATCAGAGTCCTGCTTAGATAATAAATGGCTTGCTCGTGACCATTGTCGTCCTTTTGAGCGAGGAGGGCACCGAGAGAATAGTCTATAGCTTTTACATAAAGCAAGAATGGTTTCCCTGATGTAGGGGCCACTAAGACTGGAGGCTTTGTGAGGTATCTCTTGATGTCTTCATAAGCTTCCTGGCAAGCTTGATCCCATACGAAGGAAGCACCCTTTTTCATGAGTCGGGTGAACGGTTGAAAGCGGCTTGAGAGATTTGCGATGAATCTTCTGATATAAGCCAGTCTGCCTTGCAAGCCTCTAAGCTCTTTGAGATTCCTTGGTGGATGCATGCTCTGAATGGCTTTGACTTTGTTTGGGTCAAGATGAATCCCTTTTGATGTAACAATAAACCCAAGGAACTTGCCACTTGACACTCCCAAGAAGGATTTCGTCGGATTCATTTTCAGTTGATGAGTCCGCATTATGTCGAACATTGTTCTCAAATCGCGGAGATGTTCATTCTTATTGCGGCTTTTGACAGCAATGTCGTCGACGTAGCATTCCACCGTTTTTCGAAGATGATCGCGGAAGATTGTACTCATTGCCCGCTGATAGGTTGCTCCTGCGTTCTTTAACCCGAAGGGCATCACGGTGTAGCAGTATACCCCCAAGGGTGTTCGGAACGAAGTATGCTTCTCGTCGTCAGGATCCATCTTAATCTGGTTGTACCCTGAAAAGCCGTCCATGAAAGACATCCTTTCGAATCCACATGTGTTGTCGATCATGACATCGGTGATAGGTAGCGGGAATTCGTCTTAGGACAGGCCGTATTGAGATCACGGTAGTCGATGCAGATCCGTATTTTCCCGTTCTTCTTGAGGACGGGGACGATGTTAGCTACCCAATCTGGATGTTGTTCCTCCCGGATGAAGCCACATACAATGAGCTTGTGAACTTCGGCTTCAATAGCTTCCATAATGTTCGGGCGAAACCGACGTTGTTGCTGCTTGACTGGCTTGACGTCGGGCTTGATATTTAGACGGTGCACGGCTACTTGCGGATCAAGTCCGGGCATGTCTTCGTAGTTCCATGCGAAGACGTCTATATACTCCTTTACGAGTATTATCAATTTTTCCTTTTCTGTAAGTGATAGGCTTTCACTTATAAAGATGGGCTTAGGGTAGTCTTGACTACCCAAGTTGACCTGCATCACCTTGTCTTCAGTAGGTGGTTCGCGCAATTCGAATCGCTTTTCCCATTGGAGGTCTAATTGTTGGGCTCATGGTTCCTCATCAACAGCTTCTGCGGGCTCCAATTGACTGCTTGAAGTCATATTAACAGTGAGGTTTTCGAACATTCCTCCTACACTGACATCTGAGTCCCACTCGGAGGATGAGGCCGAATGTGATGGAATTGGTTCATCGTCTTTGGCTTGAACCGTTGCTGACGATGTGGGTGTAACATATCCCAACCCCCTGCGTGTACTATCATAGTAATTTGCAGGCTTCCCTTTAGGCACAAAGTTCTGCATCAAACCGCGCCTTCCTTTTCCAAAATTCAGGCCTTCTCCATGCTTCAAGTCGTATCCCATTTTCTTCATAATATGGCGCGCCAGCCGCGCGTAATGGAAGAACTGTGGAGTGTCTGAATGTGAACTTGAATCTGCAGCTGTGGGTCCCCGTGGTTGGGTTCTACCGAAGATTATCGGTAACTGACCTTGTTTGGACGGAGGGATCACTAGCGTGGCCCCTTCTATAGCTTCCATAGGTATGCTGGTCGCACTCGGCTTATGTAAGGGCATATGCAGAGAGCCATCTGTAATGGATTTAACCGACCCAACACTCGCAGGATAATCAAAAGAAATATTATCATTAATTACCCATTCACCTTCATCCTCTGAAGGAGTATTACATTGGGGATTATTGAGACATGCTATAATTGGTTCACCAATCAGAATGGCTGGCATGCCTGCTTCGGATTCTGAATCCGCCTCATTGCCACTTTCATCATCGTCCGGCAATGGTTCTTTAGGTGTTCCACCGGCCTCTTGATACAGGAGAGCGTCAGTGAAGTAATTTTTCACCCCTTTGAATGGTTGCTTCTCAGCAAAGACAGTTCGTACTGTCGCGTCATCTTCAACATATTTGAAGCATTGGTGCAGAGTAGAGGGAACGATCCAGTTGGCATGGATCCATGGTCGTCCTAGCAGCAGGTTATATGACGTGTCGGCGTCAATGACATAGCATGTCACTTCTGACTTCAGGCTCCCGATTCTGCAACGAAGTCGAATTTTCCCAAGTGGGTGACTGCTCTCGGCATTGAAATCGTATATTGTAGTGGTGGTTGCGGACAACCTATACAGCGGTATGCCGAGGAAGTAGAGAAGCCTTTTGGGGATGATGCTGAGTGCGGACCCTGGATCGACTTGTATTCTTTCAATGCACATTGAACCGATATATCCGGTGTAGTACAGAGGTCGATCGTGCTTGTTGTCTTTGAGAAGCATATCTTCCGCCGTGAATGTAATGGCGGGCACCTTTGATTGTGTGTGATGACATTCTGGGCAAGGAGACTGAACGTCATCGTTAGGGACCTCTGGCATGTATGTCAGAAAGGATTCTGAATTGGCTAGCGCACCCCTGAGTGCTTCTCTTGTCTCTTTTGAGAGACGAAGGAGCTCGTGTATTGTGATACGAGCCGGGATATTAGCCAGCTGGGCCAATATGTCAAAACGAAAGGGCGTATCCAACCCTTGGCCTGATGGTTTCTTCAACACCTGGTCGAACCGTACCTCCTTAGGCTTTTCTTTTCCTTGGTTGGAATTGGAGTGGATGCTGGCATTTGTACTGACGTTGTTTGCTGTTGTATCTCGTCAGTAGACTTTTCATACTGCCTCAAGTATGATTTTCCGGATCGGGTGCCTGTCTGTTGAGGCGCATCGGCTTGCGTCGCGCAAGCATGCTTTTCTCCTTCTGAATCGCTGAGGGAGGCCGACGTAAGATTGCCGTCGTCTGGCAGGATGGAGATGACATTGCAAGATTTGCCCTTTGACTTGGGCCTCTTTGAATCCCCCTGCATGTCTTGGACGAGATCTGGGTGTATCCACATGACTTCCCCTGTCTCCAATGTTAAGGGAACAAGACCCTCATTATCTTGAGTTTTAGTTGGAGGATGCTTGACTTCCAACCGCGGTGCAGGGACTGGATAAGTCCCGTCAGGAACTGTGACCTTTGGGGTTTTGCCGAACTCGAGGGTCACCATATTGGCAGTGACTTTCTTCTGCTCTGTCTTCAATGTCAGAACCCCGGCGTCGACCAAGGCTTGAATTCTATCTTTGAGGACATAGCACTTGTCGGTAGGATGGTGAATCATCCTGTGATAGAGACAGTATTTGGGATCGTTTGTGCGTCCTATCTCATTGGGACGCCGAGCGTCTGGTAGCTTCATTTTATTCCCTTTGTGGAGCAGATGGAATATCATGACCACCTGATCGTCTTTGAAGGAGTACTGTTTTGGAGGGAACTTAGGCCCCTGATTGTTGAAGCCGCTCTTCTTGGCCTTCGACTGCACGTCCCCGGACAATTCCACAGACATAGTCTCTTTCCCTTTGGCTTGAGAAGACTGCGGTAGGTCGCTACGTCCTTTACTGTTCATACCCCATTTGCCTCTAGGGGTGGATGGTTCGAACTTTTTAGCCGACTTTTCGGCTATCTCAGCTTGTTCGACCAATTCTTTCCAAGTGGGGCCTTGACAGCCCCATGCGAACTTCTACTTGGTCCAGGAAGTTGTGCCTACATGTCTGTAAGAGCATGGGTAGTGGCATCCATGCTGGGCACATCAAGGATAAGTTTCTGAACCGTTCAATGTAGTCACGGACAGATTCGCCCTTCTTCTGTAAGGTGGAGAGGAGCTTGTCCATGGTCACTTCGGTATCGTCCTCATAGAAACGAGAGAGGAACCGGGTTTCCAGGTCGATCCAGGAATTGATAGAGCCCGGAGGGAGACTTCGGAACCAGTCAAATGCCACCCCCTTTAAGGTGCCAATGAACAGCCTAGGCATGATGGCGTCGTTGCTTATAACATTACCAGTCTGAGACCGGAAGTAGTAGATGTGCTGATTTGGTGAACTCTTACCATCATACGTATGCAACGTCCGTGGTTTGAACTTCGGTGGATATGGCACCGAATCCCACTCCAATGGGTAAGGACGGACCGCCCCTACTTTCTTTAATTCATCCCTCTGATCTAGGGATGCGATTTGAGCTTGGAGGCCTTTAAGGACTTCGGCGTCTAAGGAAGAACCCTCTTGGATTTCTCTGTCTTTGGCTGCTCATTGCTGAAATATTCCTCCTCATCGTGATTGCTCCCGGCATCATTGCCATTCCGATTACTGAGGAGTCGAGCAAGCATCTGTTGAATATTATCCAGGGCCTCTTGCTGGGTTTTGGAAGTTTGCTCCTGAGCTTCCAGGCGCCGACGAAGGTCATCGTTAGCGTTATCAGCCATGTTGACTGATGCTCTGTCTGTTCGCACTGAGCTAACTGTCGCCGAAGAGGCGTACCCACTGTCTTCGTCTTCTTCATCCGATGGCTGGGGTGATTTCCTGGGCTCTGGCGAGGCTAGGGCCGTTGAGGAGGAAGGCTGTTTATAACTGTAGGGTATCGCCACCCTAGATCTGGTGTTTCGGAAAACTCCTTCTTCATGCACCAAGACTTCGCCTAAGCTTGGGCTATAATCTGGATCTGGGGAGCTGTGGGGGGTGTCGTTAGGTGTTTGTCTTCCCCTGCGTAACTCTCGTCCTCTTCCGGTCATGTTGACGGATGCAGAGGGTGGATCTCGCGAGACGCTCCTTTTGCGATGCTTCATCGGGGCTTGTACCGACAGTTGATCAAAAACTGATCGCCGGCCTGGAGAAATGGCGAAGATTGGTGCTAGCCGGCAATGGACCGAGTGGACTGTTACCAACTGACATCCCACTTGTTGACAACAGGAGGAAGAGGTTTGTTTATTTGTCAACAATTCCCGCAAATCAGGCCAAGTATGGCCTAAACGATCTGGTGTAGAAGCTCCTTTGGATAGCGCATAGGAGAATGTCTTGTTCCTTTTATCCCTACAGAAGGGATTAGCACTGAATAGTTCTTCAGTTCTAGCTTCGCCAATAGGCGCGAGCTTAGTGCTTGACGAACTGGAAAGCGGAGCACGCTGTGGTGCTTTACCCGCTATGCTGCTGCGAAGGGGATTAGCCTTAGATAATACTTTGGCTCTAGCTTCGCGGTCATGGCCCCGGTGAATACGCTGAGGTACAGTAGCTTCGCTCATATGAACGAGGCTGGCACAAGGCGTTGCTGCTCTTGAATCGGGCGACAGTATGATTGCCGTCGTGACTTCATGGTCGGCAGCATTGCTGGAGCAGAGAGGCCTCTTGCCTTTTTCCTTGCGAGAAAGGCGCGGTTTTGGCGTAGCTACGCCTGAAGCTTCGGCCAGAGACTTCTGTTTAGGCCTCCACATCCGCTTTGGCAGAGGATACTTAGGTTCGCAAGGAACCTGATTAGCCACACGCGAGGCTGAAGGGTGTTGGCAGAATTCTGCTTCTGGTTTCTGCTCTGAAACCTTAGCCGTGGAGACCGTCCTATGCTTCCGTGCTCGAAGCATTAGACCACCCCCAGAGAGGACTTCTTCGAATCTTCCTTGGTCGAATTGAATGACCAGGTTCTCAAAAGTGTTGGACTTGGACTGCGGGCGTGCTTCCTTGTTGTGCCAGAGAACCGCAGAGACTTTCCTTGAAGATTTAGCCAGAGAGGCTCTGGCTGCACCGGCTTTTCTGAATTCAGAGTTAGACCCGAAGGTTTGTTCGTCGCATTGCGACACTTGATTCTCGGCAGTGGAGAATACAATCCCCAGCGGAGTCGCCATCTTGTTTTCCATTGATTTGCAAAGGGAAAAACTTACAATAAAAAGAGTTTGAGGAGCTAAATTACAAGTATTTTTAAAAAGATTACAAGTAGATCTCCTCAGAGATTCTGGAAAAGTGTGCCGATAGGAGTCTGGTCAGCGCGCGACCACTTTGTCCCTTTGACGATGCGAGCGATGAGATTCCCTTCTCGCCTGGTTCCGGGAATCAGAGAATAGAAGGTTGGTAGAACCCTCTTGCTACTTCTCAAAGCCGCCTTCAATTAGGAATTCCTTCTCGCCTGGTTCCGGAGATTCCTTGAGAAGAAGGTATTAGGGTATCAATACCCTGAATAGAGAAGCAATTCTCTATTAAGTCTCTGAATTCAGAGCGCACGGTGCGTCGTGTGAAGAAGCCTCTGCTTGTGGAATCCTCTTGTGCGTGTCGTCTCAGAAAGGCTCTATTTCTGGGGCTCCTTCGAGATCCTCCCTCCTTGTACCCTGATGGGCTATTTATAGGGAGAGCAAGGGTATAACCGTCCCTTGAAGATATGAAAACAGATTGAATCGGATCTGTTTGAATCTGGAAAGTAGCCTTACTGCGAGGCTAGGATCAGCTTCTGCGAAGCTAGAAATGGCAGGTCGGTTGATCCTCTTGATCTGTTTTGATCCTTTCCATATTATTGAAAGATCTCTCCTGATCCTCTTACTCGTTTTTAAGAGAGTCAAGAGATTGTGGCAATCAACTGCCGAATTTGATCTCCGATTTGATCTTATTGGATTTGATCTGATTAGATCTGATCTCATCTGGAGATTTGATTGGTCAAAGGTTGACCATGGCAGACCCACAGCGGAGCTGCCGCGTTGAGCTCACAGCGGAGCTGGAAGGCGCATCTGGCGAAGTTAGAAGAAAGCTCTTCAGCGGAGCTAGATAACATCTGTGGCGAAGCTACCGAACATCCTTCTGCGCGGTTGCGTGTGGCTTTGAGCGAAGCTATCTCTTTCTGCGGAGTTAACTGAGCACTTCAGGCGAAGCTAGAAGTTAGCTTCCTGACAGAGCTGTGAATGGCTTCAAGGCGAAGTTGGATGATCTTAGCCTCTCAGGCGAGGCTATCCCTTTGGCTCATGTGATGCTAAGTGCTAGCATCTTAGACCTGCTGAGGTCTGTTTAGAGGCAATCCGGTTCACTGTCTGCTTGCTGGATCAGTGGAGTCCAAGTTGCTTCCCTGTCCCTCGGAGATGGGTGAAAAGTGGTCTCCAGCTCGTCTGTCACTTGTCTTTTGTAAATGTCAACAAGTTTAGAGACATTGTTCGGACCAATAAGAATCTTGTCTTTTTTAAGTGTCAACAGTGTGAAAGTACACTAGAGGAGGTGAATAGGTGTAATGCTAATCAAATGCGAAAATGTAACTACTAAATATGATAGGGAGAAGATAAGCACAAATCCTATCCAATAAATTCAAAGTTCAAATCAACGGGGATCGATTCAAATCCAGAGGTTCTAGAAGTAATCTTACCTGAAGACCAGATCTATCAGATGAGATAATACCAATCAAAATGTAAGTAAAAATGAAATTTAAGATCCATTGGTTGAGCTGAAGATCAAAGGATACGTCGTCAAATCCAAAGCTGAAACTGAAAATCCAATAGGATAAAAGGATAGAGGGCAAATCAATGGACACACCCTCCTTGATCCTGGCCCTACGACCAGGATCTTGCCGTGAAAAACACGCAAAAGTCGCGTTTTCGTGTCCTGATTTTCAAATCTGGGGAGCGCCAGCTCCCTTGATCTTCGTATGTTGCCTATCATTCTGTTTTACTCCTATAAATACCTGTATCTTCAGAAGGCAGGGGAATGCCAGCAGAGAGCTTTAGTTTAGCTTTTTATTTCTTTTTCAATGTAATTTTATTTTATTTTAAGTTAGAGAGAGTTACATGAGAGAAGAAGAAGAAGAATTATAATTAGAGTAACACTGATGTAATCTTTCTTTAAGAGAGAATTGTATTGAAATGACATCAATGGAGTTTTCTACTTTTCTTTATCATACTCGATCTAGCCATGCACTGCGTTCAATGTATTTCTTTCTACTACTTCGCTTTACTTCAGGCTAAGGTAAGTCTTCATTATGATTCAACGGTAGAGGTAAGTACTCTTCTTTTATTTCTTTTCATTTCTGATTTTAGAACCAACACTTTTCTTTATCCTTTTCACTTTCTTTTTGACACAACATCAATCCACCATCTTCTTCGTTCCTTCCACCTTTTTCTAACCTGATATAGTCTAACTTTTTTTTTTTTTCATTTTCCAAAACTGAGAAAAGAATTATTAACCTATTTTTATAAATTAAAAAAAGAAACTTACTTATTGCTTCCATCGCAGTCCCTCCCTGTGGATCACGAGCCGTTAGCCCTACGCTAAACGGTAGCAGTGAGGACCTAGCATTGTTCTGAGATTCTGTATTTTTTTGGTGCAGGTTTGGTTCTATCAATTCCCTTCCCTTGGCTTTTAGCGAAGCTGCTGCCATGTCCTCTAGCTATGAGGCTAAGATGTCTGGGGTAGCTCTCAACAGAGCTAAGAAAAATGCTCACTTATCTAGCGAGGCTAAAGCCAAAGCGCCGCTTGGCGCTAGCATTGCACTTGTGCTATGACAGCTTAACAATGCTAGGTTAGCTTCCTGCAGCGAAGCTAAAGCACTTGTGCTATGTAGCTAAGTCATCTGGCGAAGCTAAGCGAAGCTAAGCGAAGCTACCTTAGCTTCGCCTATGACTACGAAGAAAACCTTTAAGGCTAAGCCTAATGCTTTTCATTCCAAGAGGGCTAACATCCAATCCCCTCGAGTCTCCATGATGGATCAGTTGGGTCCGGTTAACACAGACTTGAGAGACTATCTGAGTAATAAACAAAAGCATCGCTCTGAGGAACATCCCAGTGTGGACAAGTGGGGTGCCAACTGATGACAGTACATTCTATCCACTATTGTTGGGGTCAATCCCCATGACACTTCCTCCAAACAAACAATCAATTTTTATCCGATTATCAGTCTAATCTTCTAAGAGACTCAAGTCTCAAAAGAAGAAAGCTCTGAAGGTCCGGGTTCTTCCAGCAGCCTTGCTAATATGATAAACAAAGGAAGGGACGTACTACAATCCCAAAGAAGAAGACATGCGATTAATCCTCCTTTTAGTTCCCCGGACTCTGACTATAGCGCTGGTTTGGATTAGGTTCTGGTTGAGCAAGAGGGTGCTTTCCAAGTACTCTCTCTAGGGTAGTAATACCCTATAACTATGATCAGCCTTCTTCGTCAACAGGCGGTGCTATATCACGAAAACCATTGAGACACCTTTTTCAATGGTCGGATGATGAAAAGAAGGCTAGTGGCTACGCTTCCTCTGCTACCATAATCTCTGTGCAGACATGCTTTGTATCGATCAACATGGCCGATAATGATGATGCTGATCTCCATCGCTGCATGGAGGCCCAGGAGGAAACTTCTAAGGCTCAACAAGAAACCCTAGAAAGCATCTAACACATGTTGACTCAGCTGTTGAAAAGCCGGAACAACGATGACACCAACAGTAGCAATCGTGATGAGGAGGAAAATCTCAACAACGAACCTCTTAAGACTAACGGTCGAAGGAAAGCTTTTCATTTGATGCCACAATTATCAAAGGCATCCAAGCTCAGATAGCATCTCCGGCCCAAAGGGATGAATTGAAGAAAGTAGGGATGACACGTCCTTACCCGTTGGAATGAGATTCAGTTCCAAATCCACCGAAATTCAAGCCACCTACGTTGCATACGTACGATGGCAAGAGCTCCCCAAACTAGCATATCTATTACTTCCATTCTCAAACCAGTAGCGCAATAGATAATGATGCTATTATGCCAGATTATCCATCGACACTGTCAAGGTGGTAGCCTTTGACTGGGTCAGGAGCCTCTCCAGTGGCTCTAATTCTTGGGTTGACCAGGAAATTCGGTTTCTCTCCCGATTTTATGAAGATGAAGATGATACCGAGGTGACCATGGACAAACTCTTTTCGATGGTCCAAAAGGAGGAGAATCTGTAAGGGACTACATAGAGAGGTTCTGTAACCTTTCTCTTATGTGCCCTACAGGCACGCCTTTACCCGTATTGCTCCAAACATGCAAGCATAACTTTCTTGACAGGGTGAAACTTCGAATGGGAGCTGTCAAATCCCACACATGAAGGAGTTTGATGAACAAGCTGAAATAGCTAAGAAATCGGCTAAAAAGTTTGAGCCCTCTATACCCAAGAATAAATGGGGGATCAACAAAAAAGGACGGGATGCAGTCTAATTCTTCCAAGCCAAGGGAAGGAGACTATGGCTGTAGAGCTATCCGTAGAGGCTCCGCAGAAGCAGAAAAGAAGTAACTCCAACAACAACTTGGAGTTCAAGTTTTTGTAGAAACAATACTCCTTCAAAGATGAACAAGTGATGACAATCTTCTACATGCTCAACAAGTGTTACAAGCTCAAGGTACCCTGATAAAGTTGAACGTACAAGCGATCCCAACTACTATGCCTCTTCCACAGGATAGTTCCTACTACCAGCAGATACTTTGTCTTCAAGGACAAGTTTCAAGCATTGGTGGATGCTAGTGTTCTGATATTAAAATCAGAGCAGAAGAAAGTCACCACCAATATGGTGACTCTCAATTTTGGGACCTTCCCAAGAGTGACTGTCCCAGATGGGTTAACTTCCGTCCCTAATGCGAAATTGGTAGTCATCAATCCCTTGGCCGAAAAGCAAGAGGCCAAGGGCCTTATTTCATTGACAATAAAATTGAGAAAAATCTGTGGGGTACATCTAGCCATTCTCAATGACGAGCAATGGAATTCGAGTTAGCCCGAACTCAAAGGTAACTCTTGCAATGTCATCTCCCTTGTACAAGACGATGACACGAAAATGCTAGCTTCTCTCAGCAGCTTTGAAGATGAGAAGTTTGACTTCGCGGTACAGCCCGTTACTTCACAGCCATTAGGCACCCGGTCCGCAAGCAGTGCTTGTGACAGTACGACTAGACACCCGACAAAACAAACAACCAACAATGTCGGGAAATGCTGCACCTGTCCAAGTTTCGGCGCCTGCTTTGCTACTGGAGAAGGAGAAGAAAAAGGAGGTCCGTTTTGATAAAGCCTTGAAGAAGAACCCTTCTCGAGACTTAACACACTCTTTTTTGCTTATATCTTCTCACCGGATGAAAGACATGATTTTATATCTCTCATATGAAAATTTATAGATGTCTTTGTGTGGAGCAATGAAGACATGCTTGGTATTAGCCCAAGAGTGGCCATGCACTGTCTCAAAATCAAACCAGATGCTAAATCAGTTAAGCAACAACAATGACGATTTTTGACCTAACATTATGGAAGCAATTTTAATCGAAGTTCACAAACTCATCGAATGTGGCTTCGTTCGAGAGGAACAACACCTGGATTGGGTTGTTATCGCTGTACCCTTGCTCAAGAAGAACGAGAAGATCAGATTCTGCATTGACTTTCGTGATCTTAACGCAGCCCATCCTAAGGATGAATTTCCGTTGCCCATCATTGACATCATGATTGACAACACATGCGACTTTGAAAGAATATACTTTATGGATGACTTTTCAGTGTACAACCAAATCAAAATGTACCCGGATTACAAAAAAAATACGGCATTCCGAACACCATTAGGGTAACTGTTACACGGTAATGCCTTTTGGCTTAAAAAATGCTAGTGCAACTTCAACAACGCGTAATGAGCATCATTTTTCGTGATCATTTATGGAAGAGTGGAATGTTATGTTGACTACATTGCAGTCAAAAGTCACAACAAAGACACCACATCCACGACCTAAGAAAGGTGTTCGACATCATGCGGGCTCACCAGCTGAAAATGAACCCGACAAAGTCATTCTTGGGAGTGTCAGGTGCCAAATACCTTGGATTCATCGTCACGTCCACATGGATTCATTTGATCCTGAGAAAGTCAAAGACATCCAAGATATGCAGCCTCCAAAACTCTCAAGGAGCTCAGAAGTTTACAAGGCAGGCTTGCTTACATATGAAGATTCATCGCAAATCTCTCACGTCGCTGTCAACCTTTCACGAGGTTAATGAGAAAAGGCGCCTCTTTCATTTAGGATGACGCTTGCCAAAAGGCTTTCGACGATATCAAAGGATATGTCACTAAGCCTCCAATCCTGGTAGCCCCCATTTCAAGAAAAACTATTCTTACTTTATGTAAGAACTATGGACGATTATCTCGAGCTCTGCTCACGCAAAAGAATGATGAAGGCTTCGAGCAAGCCATCTAGTACTTAAGCAGAACCTTAATTGGGGCCGAAAGCTGCTACAACCCAGTCAAGAAGACTGCCTCACTCTGGTCTTCGCTATCCGGAGGACATGACATTATTTGGCCGGTCAGACCATACATGTCATTTCTAGAGTTAATCCTTTGCGGATCCTCATGATGAAGCCATGATCTTTGAACACTAGACTAGTTAATTGAGCCATATTGTTATCCTAATATAACATGACTTTCATACCACAGAAGGCAATAAAGGGCCAAGCCCTTGCAAAATTCTGGCAGCTTATCCGGTTTCCAAAAACTTGAAAATTAGATGATGACATCCCACGAGGTCATCGAAGCCAACATGACCTCAGAAGACGAAGTTTGGCAAATGTTCTTTGATGGCACATCAAGGATGGGCCATAAAGGCAAGATAGTTGCAGGAGTGGGGGTGGTGTTCGTCTCACCGTGCAACCATGTTCTTCCTCGTGCCTTCTCATTAATGGAACCCTATTCCAATAATATGGCCGAAAAACGCTCTATTCATTGACCTCCAGCTTGCTCAATAGATGGGGGATAATAACTTAAAGCGTATGATGACTCCAAACTGACTGTTAATCAAATCAAGGGAGAGTATGAGGTTCGTCATGAGGATCTCATACCTTATCACCACGCGGCATCCATCTAGTTCGCTAACACATTTGATGGCTTCATAACAGTCATGTGTCTCACCTCCAAAACACAAAGGCAGACACTCTAGGTGCACTTGCAGCTACACTGGCCTTACCTACCGACATCAGTTACCATCTCATGGTGGCTACTCGACATCTCTTCTGTCTGAAGTTCAGTTTAGAGGTTAGCAAAGTTTATACAACCTCAATAAACTTCAAACCTAAAGATCGGTGATTTTTCATCATCGACTATGCCTTGCATGACATATTACCCAATAATCCCAAAGAGGCAACTTCTATTCGACGAAGATCTCCTCATTTTTATTATGATTCAGTGGTAAAGATACTCTACCGCCATTCATACGGAGGTATACTTCTCTGTTGTTTGTCCCAACACGAAAGCACGAGAAGTAATTAAAGAAGTTCATGTTGGCATATGTTGTACCCATCAGTTGGGTCTGAAACTCAAGAACCCGCTGCACAGACTTGCCTATTATTGACCGACAATGATTGCTGACATAGTGTAATATGCAAGATGGTGTAAGGCATGTCAAATCCATGCGAATTTCATATACCAACCCTCGGAGTTGCTCCACTCTATAGTTGCTTCATGGCCATTTGAAGCCTGGAAAATTGACGTTATATGACCCATCAGTCTTCATCAGCTAGAGGTCATCGGTTGAATTCTTGCTATAATAGATTACTTCTCGAAATGGGCAAAAGTCATACCGCTCGCTGAAGTAAAGCTACCAATGTTATTAACTTCATCAAACACCATGTAATCTATCGATTTAGTGTCGCCAGGAGGATCATCCACGACAATGGCCCTCCAATTTGTGAGCCAATCATTCTACTGATTTTGCGACAAGTATCGAATATAAATAAGGCTTCGACTGCATATAATCCCACTGCTAACAGGCTAGCAAAAGCATTTAATAAGACGACCATCAAACTCATCAAAAAGACTGTCTGTTCAACGAGACTGGAATGAGAAGCTCGTGAATGTCTTTGGGCCTACCGAACAACGGTCCGAACCCTTATAGGCAATATGCTTTTTTCTCTAGTCTATGGGTGTGAAGTAGACATACCCCTATAGATACAAATATCATCACTTCGTGTTGCTCCGGCAACCCAGATGACAGATGGAGACAATGATCGGCTACGTTTTCAAGAGCTTGAAGCTTTAGATGAGAAACGACTGTAAGCTCAACAACGCATGGAACTATATCAAACTCGAATCTCGAAAGCTTTCAACAAAATGATCAAAGAGGGAGTTTTTCAGAAATGAATCTTGGTCTTAACTATCAGGCGACCCATGGTCATGACACATAAGACCAAAGGCAACTTTCATCCCAAGTAGGAAGGACTTTTTGTAGTAGAGACAGTCTACTCAAATAGAGCTTATCGCCTTGCAAATCGAAACAGTGACGCGCTCATGATGCCGATTAATGGTAAGTCTTGAAGAAGTATTATTCATGATCATGTTAGCGCTAGTTTCCCGACAAACCCCCTACGGATTTTATGTTCACTTTAATCCCCAGCAAGATTTTAGAAGCTATCCGGGAGTATACAATCTAGCACCTCTAACGGCTAAGGATAAAGGAGTATAATGGTTTTTAAGTCTAATATAAATTATTACTTCTGATAAATTTTTAGGGGCGCTGTCCTCATGCTTCCTTAATGAAGTTGTTACGTTAAGGATTACTTCTGATAACTCCTCTAAAAATTTACGAAAAGCATTAAATTCTCCATAATCCCCTATGGGATATTCTCTCATTCCCCAGTGAGGTTCTTAGTTGTCACGTTAATGATTACCTCTGACAACTCTCACAGGAAATGATGATTTTCCTACAAAATCTCCTTGTAGTTGCTAATATCACCTCCTTTCAGATTCCCCACAGAGTATATTTCACTCCCCAGTGATTTAATCCTTTATGAATTCTCGAAATGTCACGTCAACGATTATCTCTGAAACTCTTTGCAGATTCCTCACGGAGTCTCAGGGAATGCTAATCCCTACAAGATCCTCTTGGAAGTTTCATTTCACAGTGAGGTCATCGGTTGTCACGTTAATGATTACCTCTGACAACTCTTGAAGGAAATACCTCTTGTTGAATCCCCAAGGAGCACTAAAGCTTCACGAGATTCTATTCAACATAAACCTTACCGAATTTTACTGCAGTTCAGTGTGAACAATTATCTTAATCCCCAGCATTTTTCTCGCTACGCATCGAATTCTGATACTAGTGATTCCTAATCTATCATGTCCATATCACCTCTGAATAGACATGTATCCTAGTTTAAACTCACTCTTTTTAATCCCTGTTATGTCTATATGACCTCTTAACAGTGGATTCCTATTTTTTTGTGGCACCCAAGCTGTTATATCTATTGGCCCAAAGGCCCTTCACCTTAGTCTTGATGATGACTAACTTATGAAGTTAAGTTACTAATGATCTTGTATTTATTAAGTTTCAGTTATTGATCAAGATCTTACTAGGTGATTTAGATTCAAAGCCAGTTTTGGAGCTAACACGTGATGATTCAAGAGCTCGCGCGTCAAGATCGCATCTAGCACTCGGATGGAGTCAAGCTCTATGGATCGTGTTTGGCTCGAGTCGACTTGGAGATAAAGATTGACAAATAGACTTCGTTTGTTTAGTTTGTTTAGTTTAGATCTTGTCTAAGGATAGCTTAGTTTTGATATGCTCAAGTATACACACACACACAAGTTCAAATAGTTTTGTTTTCGGTTTAACCGGTTTTGGATTTTCAAGAATACATATATGGGTTTTATAAATAGATAGAATCAAAACAAGTTATACATGTTTAAATGTGTATTGGATTTCATCCATATACATTGTTGTTTCCATATTATAGAAAAACTTATTTTGATGATTCTACTTCATGATTTCAAGTTTTGTTATTAACGAAACTTAGTTTTGGATTTTATGTCAAAAATATAGATATATCTTTTATATGTGTATTGGATTCTATCCATGCACATCATGCTGAAAATGTGTTTCAATATCATATTTTTGTATTTATATAAGTTTTGAAGAAAACGTATTTTCATTTCAAAGTTTAAGTTTTGAAAAATATGGTTTCCAGTTTAAAGTATAATTTCCATACCTCAAAAATAGTTCAAATAGTTTGTAATATGTGTTGATTTTTGATCACACATATTTGTACTTCAAATATTTGCATGAACTTATTTTTGTAGAATTTATAAAGTTTTATGAAAAATTTTAAGTATTTAACAAGTTAGATTGCAATCCCCAAAAACTAATTTATGAGCCTTCTGGCGGTCAACCGACCGGTCGATCGGACCAGAACTCGGCCGACGGACGGTCGACTGATGTGCACCTTGGGTCGGTCGTCGACGAGCGGAGAGACCAGCTCTTTGGTTCTGGCCCGGTCGATCGGATGGTCAACCAACAGGTAGTTTGCCTTGGGGCGGTCGACGACTGGTCGACCGACAACCCCAACGGTCGAAAATATCGACCGTTGGCGGTCGACCGGGCGGTCGATCGACAGGTCATTTTTGACATGTTCAGACCCCAACGACTATATTTTCAGACCCTTATAAATATGGGTCTTTAAGGCCAGTTTTCACTAAGATTTTCAACAACAAAAATTCTCCACTTCTTAAGTGTTTTTCAACAAGCTTCAAAAGAAGTTTTTGAGCCAAAAATTCTTATCTTTATTTTGTTTTCAAAGTTTTGAAAAATCAAAGAAAATCAAGTCTTTGAGAATCTATTTTGTTCCTTATTTTGTATATCTATCAAGAAGTTTTTCCCACGTATTTTCTTTGTTGTTTCTTTTCCAAACACTTTGATTTCTCACATACTTGAGCCAATCAATTCTAAACTAATCTTTAGACTCTTTTTTGGTGAGAAAATTGTTTGTGATCCTTTGAAATAAACCAGAGTTATTTGTGATCATTTTAATCTTTTCTTTGCTTTGACTTTGTGCCTTCCCTCTTGTGTAGAGGTGAGTGATAGTGTTTGAGAGAGGAGTTGTGTACTCCTAGTGTTGAGTTGTAATTCCTCAATTGAGGTCCCTTTGTGGAAGGCCCTGTGAGGACATAGTGAAAATCCTTCTGTGTGAAGGCGGGGACGTAGAGCGGTGACTCGAACCTTGAAACATATCACTGTATTTGCGTTTGATCTATTCTCTCTTTTCTTTATATCTTGCATTGCTTTACATTGTTCATATCATATACATGCTTGGTATTATTTGTCTGCTCACACTTGTATTGAACCAAGAGAGCTTTTTAATAGCACCTCAACTCTTAACTTATTAAAGGAATCTCGAGGAGTAAGAGTCCTTCACGGAGAATTCGGGCTCACTCTTGGTTACATATAGTGTGTTAGCAATTAGTTTTTAAATTTCGCACCATTTGTCTTAGAGTAGCTTGTACACCTATTCACCTCCTTTTAGGTATACTTTCAACTGGTATCAGAGCTAGCGCAACTGATATTCGGTTTAACCACCTAGGAGTGAGATCCTCTTTGCTAATCTATTTTGCATTGTACACATATAGTTTACACTCATAAATTTTCTTGCCCCTCTCATGTTTGATGTTTTCAACATTGACATATGGAAGTTTATGATGAGTGCGTACCTCAAAGCCCTAGGATTGCATATCTATCTTGCCACTACCAAGAAATTTTATCTTGGTAATGACTAGAACTTAGAGGATAATACACAAGCATTGCATGCATTTAGACAAACACTTAGCAAAGAATATTTATCTATTGTTTCTCATTGTGATTCTGCTTTTACAGTGTGGAACACATTGACCTCTCCCGAGCTACAAACGGCAAACTATGTGGAGAGAGAATCTAGTGGAGATGAGTCTGACCAAGCTTGCTTCATGGTCCAAGGGAATGACTCCCTTGAGGTAAACTCGGACACTCAACTAGATGATTGTGCTAGTTCTTCAAATGATGATCATGCTATGGATGCACATATTTTAAATGACGAACTATCTATGTTTTGTGAAACTTTGCTTTCAAAGTACAAAGCTTTGAAAAGGAAGAGTTTTGATTTAAAAGAAAAAATAAAAATTTATTTTCTAAACTTGATTTAGTTTTGCGAGAAAGGGTTGAGATTTCAAATGAGAGGGATTCATTGAAAGCTCAACTTGATCTTGCTTTAAAGGAAAATGAATTTTTGAAGAACAAAAATGATTTTGATATTGTTTTAGAGAAAAACAATGTTTTATCTTCAAAACTTGAATTTGTTTTAAAAGAAAATGAGTCTTTGAAAAACAAATAGTTTTGATTTCAAAAGAATTGGATTTTGTTTCAAAAGAAAATATTTTTTTGAAAAATGATTTTGTGTCCATGTTTGTCATGCTACTATAGATTCATCTTCTATTGATAAACATGTGACATCTTCTTCTATTGAAAACGATATATGTGTTTTGAAGAAGAATGTAGATTATTTGGGCTCCACTTTGAGCCATATGTCATGATCCACACACGGTTAGAATCCATATTTCATAAGAAACATGCTTCAAACATGCATGCACACCCATCCTGACATACACATGCTCGTCATGCTCATATACATGATTTTATGTATGCTAGTGTGTACACTTGTACACACTGTGGACATACAGGCCACCTTGTAAAATTTTGTTATGATAGATTAGTGCTTCTAATTTTGCAAGTAAGTTTGTTTGAGTTAGGAAAGGTGCTAACCCCCATGGACCCAAAAAAGTATGGGTACCAAAATTCACCCATATTGTATTTGATGTAGATGTGGGCTCTCACATGACGTGAGAGTAGTGGTGCCTGATGGTGGATGCGTTCGGAGCTAAAAGATCATAATTATGGATGTATCACTTTTAAGGGAAGTTTGGTGGAAAAATCATCATGCTTTGGAGACCTAGAGAATAGTTCATATGGTTCTATCTCTAACTCCTTATTTATGTTTACATACTTTCATTGATGATTTTAAATATGTCATGGTTTTAATGCTCATTATGTTAAATGTAATGTTTATTAGACTTGTGATATATACACATAGTATTTGAGACACACCATGTTTATATGAATTCATATTTTTTGTGTCTCACTTTAGTTTAGCTATTGTGTATATCTTTGTGCTAATATCAATTGCATTTAGCCTAATGATCATTTTTGTTATATTTTTGTGCTTCATATTTTGATTGCTTCATATTTTGATTACTTGTTTAGATGTAAATTCTATTAAAACTTGTGTTTATACTTATACAAGTAGTGAGCTACACTTGATTATTATGTGTTTGTGTTTTATTGCTCATTTGTACTCATTAGATGTATTTGTATAACTATATTTTGATGATTCTTACATCTTTACTTGTTTTTCCTATTTTTGTACATGTTTTTGTATTTTGCTTCATGTATATGTTAATTTTTCCAAACTATAGCTATACATGTCTATCCTAGAGTCACTTGCCTTATGTAATATTCTTTTGTGGACTTGTTTATGTTTGGGATATGTATGTATACTTTATTTCTATAAAACATACATATACCTTGAAGCTTATTTTGTTTTTGATAAAAATAGAATTTCTCATGTTTGATGATTTTCATATTTTTGAGTAAGAAATTTCTTTTGAACTTTATTGATTTATTTTCATGTATATGGTCCTTACATGAATCTTGTACACTCTATATATCTTTTGTTTGCTTATGGTTTTGATCCATGAGCCTATATGTGCTTTATAGATTTTTGAGTGTTGATTCTCGTGTAATTTTCATATATTATAAAATATATTTTTTTTTATTTTACTTGAAGAATTTCGTACTAGTTTTCAAAATTCTCTAAAACTAGTTTCGTATTCTTCAATTGGTAGAGTTTTCAAATATGTTAAAATATTTTTCAACTCATATTTTTCAAAACCCCTGCCTTATATGCTCTTAATATAAATCTATTTAAACATATGCATGAAAGGGAGGTAGTTATGAGTTATACACTTGTTTATCATGAAAATTGACTTTTGTACACTCATGTTTTCTATGTATATTTATGCATCATATTTTAATTGATATTATATTGTTCTGATCATACATACATATAGATATTTTTTTGTGCTTGCTTTATATTGACATACATGTTTTTAACGCACAAATTGATTTCATGCTATGCTTGATTTAATTCTTAATGACAATTGGTATCTTTACAATTTTATGCATAGTTTTATTGATATTTCATAAAGTAGGAGAAAAATTCTTGATTTATATTTCAATTGGTATTTGTTTTCAATTGGTATCTAACTATCACTTTTATGATAAAACTATTGTGTTTTGAAAAAGCTAACATTTTCAATATTGGTATAAATAATCTTCAATTGGTGATATTCTTAATTTGGTATCTATATTGCAAAATGGTTTTAGTGTTTACCTAAAAATTTAGTTTTTACTTTCAATTGGTATCATGTCCTTCTATTGGTATCAAATGGTAAAAAGATTATTTCATTTTAATTGATAAAAAGATGGTTTCACTTTCAATTGTTTTTTTTTCAATTGATTATTTTTATTGGAATCAAAATTTTGATATAAAAAAATATTTTTATTGATATTGTTTGTTTTTCTTTACCCTTTGTTGATGATTGACAAAAAGGGGGAGAAAGATTTGAGTTTATATATGCATGCTTGATTAATTGTTTATGCATATATACATGTGTTTTATGATTCTCATTGCATATCGTTTATTATTGTTTATTTATATTTTGAGCTTGCATTGCATATCTTTATGTTTTATTCATATGCATAAGTAAAGGAGGAGCTTCTATGAAGCCTATCCTTAATCAATGCATATATAATCTCATAATATTTGTCATCATCAAAAAGGGGGAGATTGTTGGCCCAAAGGCCCTTCATCTTATTTTTGATGATGACTAACTTATGAAGTTAAGTGACTAATGATCTTATGTTTATTAAGTTTCAGTTATTGATCAAGATCTTAGTAGGCGATTAGCTTCAACAAAGGATTCAAAGCCAGTTTTGGAGCTAACACGTGATGATTCAAGACCTCGCGCGTCAAGATCGCATCTAACACTCGGATGGAGTCAAGCTCTATGGATCTTGTTTGGTCGAGTCAACTTGGAGATAGAGATCGACAAGAAGATTTCGGTTTGTTTAGTTTGTTTAGTTTAGATCTTGTGTAAGGATAGCTTAGTTTTGATATGCTCAAGTATACACACAAACACACACACAAGTTCAAATAGTTTGGTTTCGGTTTAACCGGTTTTGGATTTTCAAGAATACATATATGGTTTTCATGAATAGATAGAATCAAAACAAGTTTTACATGTTTAAATATGTATTGGATTTCATCCATATGCATTATTGTTTCATATTGTAGAAAAAATTATTTTGATGATTCTATTTCATGGTTTCAAGTTTTGTTTTTAACAAAACTTAGTTTTAGATTTTATGTCAAAAATATAGATATCTTTTATATGCGTATTGGATTCTATTCATGCACGTCATGCATAAAATGTGTTTCAATATCATATTTTTGTATTTATATAAGTTTTGGAGAAAACGTATTTTCATTTCAAAGTTTAAGTTTATAAAATACGGTGTCTGGTTTAAAGTTTAGTTTCCATACCTCAAAAATAGTTCAAATAGCTTGTAATATGTTTGATTTTTGATCACACATATTTGTACTTCAAATATTTACATGAACTTATTTTTGTGAAATTTAGAGAGTTTTATGGGAAGTTTTAGGTATTTAACAAGTTAATTTCAATCCCTAAAAACCCAATTTTGAGCCTTCTGGCGGTCCACTGACCGGTCGACCTGACCAGAGCTCGGTCGACCAGACGGTCAACTGATGTGCACAGAGACGTGCAATCTTCCTTGGCCTTGGGTCGGTCGACCGATCCAGAGAGTTTGCTCTCTGGATCTGGCCCAGGTCGACCGACTAGAGAGAACAACTCTCTGGTTCTGGCCTCGGTCGACCAGACGGTCAACCGACAGGCAGTTTGCCTTGGGGCGGTGGACCGACAACCCCAACGGTCAGAAATACGACCGTTGGCAGTCACCGACAGGTCATTTTTGACCTGTTCTGAACCCCAACGGCTATATGTCCACACCCCTATAAATGTGGGTCTTTGAGGCCAGTTTCACTAAGATTTTCAAGAGCAAAAATTCTCCACTTCTTGAGTGTTTTTTAACAAGTTTCAAAAGAAATTTTTGAGCCAAAAATTCTTATCTTTATTTTGTTTTCAAAGTTTTGGAAAATCAAAGAAAATCAATTCTTTAGGTATTTTATTTTGTTCTTCATTTTATATATCTATCAAGAAGTTTTTCCCAAGTATTTTCTTTGTTATTTCTTTTTCAAACACTGTGATTTCTCACATACTTGAGCCAATCAATTCTAAACCTATCTTTAGGATCTTCGTTTTTTGTGAGAAATTGTTTGTGATGCTTTGAGATTAAGAGTTGCTTGTGATCATTGGATCACCAAGATTGTAATCTTTTCTTTGCTTTTAGCTTTATGCTTTTCTCTTGTGTAGAGGTGATAGTGTTTGAGAGAGGAGTTGTGTACTCCCAGTGTTGAGTTGTAATTCCTCAGTGGAGGTCCCTTTGCGGAAGGTCCTGTGTGGACATAGTGGAAATCCTTCTATGTGAAGGTGGGGACGTTGAGCAGTGGCTCGAACCTCGAAACATATCACTGTGTTTGTGTTTGATCTATTTTCTCTCTCTCTATATCTTGCATTGATTTATGATCGAGCCAAACCTGCACAAAAATAACAGAAATTTAGGAACAGTGCTAGGTCCTCAATTCTACCGTATAGCCTAGGGCTAACGGGTCGTGATCCACAGGGAGGGACAGCGATGGAAGCGTTATGTAAGTTTCTTCTTTTAATTTACAAAATTAGTTAATACTTATCTTCTCAGTTAATAAAAGAAAATAAAAATGTTAAGTTAAGAAGAAGATGGTAGAAGAAGAGATGATGGTATCGTTGTTGTTTTACTTATAAAAATAAAAGGAACCAAAAAGAGATAAAGAAAAGTGTGATGCAAAGATTAGAAATAAAAATGCAAAGATTAGAAATAAAAGAAAAAGAAGAATATTTACCTCTACTGTTGAACCATAAATGAAATTTACCTTCGCATCGAGTAAAGCAAAGTAGTAGAAAAAGAAGAAAGGAAAGAAAGGCTTCAGCGAGATTGAGCACAATGAACCTCCATTATTGTCACCTTCAATATAGGCTTCTTGAAGAAAAGATTACAATAGTGTCACTCTACAATAAACTCTTCCTCTCTTTTGAACAAGTAACTCTCTCTAGCCTAAAATAAAATAAAATAAAGAAATGAAAATTACATTGAAGAAGAAAAGAAAAACCTAAACTAAAGCTCTCTCTGAGATGGTGCTTCCTCTGAAGTGGTGTTCCTCTTCCCTTGCCTTTGAGATTGCAGGTATTTATAGAAGAAATGCAGAGATTAGAGGAGTATAAAGATAAGGAAAGCTGGCTTTTCTGAAATTTGAATCCTCCCCTTATCTCCATACTGGATTTATCCAGAATTCTGTTCTGCAGCTTGATGACGTGTTGAGTACTGAATATTGCTTAACAGATGACAGAATTAGAACGAGTGATCAACAGACGAATTGTAGCCCTTAAGTCTTCTTTCTGTAGAATCTTGAATCATCAGATTTGAGATTCGGTAGCAAAAGATATGATTAAAATGCTAAACTGTATCCAGTCTGATTTGCTCTGATCTTCAGCTGAACATTTGCCCCAATCCTTGATTTGTTCTAACTAGATCTGGGATCATCCTTAGCTAACCAAATAGATCCAGTAAATCTGATTTTAACTGGTATTTATTTGGTTTAATCCTCTTTCTCTTCATTATTATCTTCTGCAAAATAAATATTTAAGATAAGAAAATTAGGAGATTTATTACACGATAAATGTAGGAATGTAATGAAAAGAATGCAAAATATGTGTACGATCACACCCCCACACCTATCTTTTGCTCGTCCTCGAGCAAAACAATAAAACTAAACTAAAGATTATTAGACCACTTTCGCAGGTCACGCGATTGCACTGAGCATGTGCAACAAGCCGTTAAACCTCTAGGTTTCCCCTAGAGGACGAGTTTTGTCTCGTGAGGGTTTTCAGTGGATTGCACCCACAAAATCCATAAAGAAAGAGAAACAAAGAGTTAGTATTTCGAAAAGCATTTTGAAGAAGAAAAATATTTGAAATATTATTGTAAGATTTAAGTAATCTATAAGTTATAGGAAAATCGAATTTTCATTCCTAAACTTAGTCTCTATTCAAAAATTCGCTATCAATCAAAGTAAGGAGTCAAATTGTACTTCTTATCTAGTCTATTACTTTACCCTAAGTCATATGCACCTTGTGAAAACTTTGACTAAGGGTTCTTTAACTCTAACTCTTATGCCTTATTTATTTATATATATATATATTTTTGGTGGTATTATTCCTTAGCTTAGGCTTTCTAATCTGCCCATGTAACAAGCCTTTAATCGATGACTCCCAAACCAAACGATCTTAGGGCACCGGGTGAGAAAACACCCCAAGGACTTAAGGACTCGAGCAAACAAGGCCACAAAACTAAGGATTTTATTATTTGAACCACTTTTAGGCGTGAATACTTATGCTTTATTAGGCACAAATACCCAGCTTAATCAGAAGATTTTTTTTAATATATTTTTTCTCAAACTTATCTAATCATCTTTCGCATAAATACTAAGGCTTGCTTAGGCCAAAGCACCTAGCTAATCAATAATTAGATTTGTTCATAGATATTTTGTTTTTTTTTCTTTTTTTATATATAAGGCATAAGAATCTTTGTTCTTGAACCCTAAGTATGTAAGTGTATGAAATGTGCATATTTCATTAAGGTAAAGATCAAGACTAAATTACTTTGACAAATTATCTTCCTAACCCTAAAATCAAACAAATAATCTTATTTTGACCAAGTATAAGAAATCCTAATTATGATTTTCCTATTCCTTAAAATTGACTTAATTTCTTACAAAAAATATGTCAATATATTGTTTCTATTTTAAAAAGTTTTTAAAAGTAAGAAAGTGTTAGTTTTTTCTTTTTTTTTTTATATATAAGGCATAAGAATCTTTGTTCTTGAACCCTAAGTATGTAAGTGTATGAAATGTGCATATTTCATTAAGGTAAAGATCAAGACTAAATTACTTTGACAAATTATCTTCCTAACCCTAAAAATCAAACAAATAATCTTATTTTGACCAAGTATAAGAAATCCTAATTATGATTTTCCTATTCCTTAAAATTGACTTAATTTCTTACAAAAAATATGTCAAAATATTGTTTCTATTTCAAAAAGTTTTTAAAAGTAAAGAAAGTGTTAGTTTTTCTTTCTTTTTTTTTAATAAAAGAAAAAAACCTAAGTTATGTTAGACCCTCCCCCACACCTATCTCATGCATTGTCCTCAATGTATGAATTAATGCATAGATGCATGAAAAAGAAGAAAGGAAGAAAAATATTACCTAAGGTGGTGGTTCCGGTGGAGGTCTGATTGGGCCAAGCGTTTCTGCCCAATCTAGATATTGTGGATTTTCATGAAACCCACCTTTTATCACCTCTTCTTATAAATTTTTATAATCCCCAACATGAACAGGATCATGCAAGATCCTAGCATGAAATTTTTCCCGGTTATATGACCAGTCTTGGGATATCATCACAGAGTCATATTGATCTAAACTTTGGTCCAACAATGGAATGTGATTTTGTGGAATGGATGATTTGGGCTCAACAATGAGGGAATAGAAACCAATATTGACTCGGGAATAGAACTCAAATCAAGTTTAGGTTCGAGAGTCGGAGTTGGTTCATGGATTTGGTCCAAATCATAGAATTGAAGTTCACATTCATTTCCCAATAATGGAATGTGACTATCTAGAATAAGTGGTTCTATTCAAGCTCTATAGGGATAGGAATCAGTGTTGGCTTCAGAATTAAGTCCGAATCGGGTAAGGATACTGGAGTCAACATAGATTCAAAAAGTGGAACTGAATCACAATATTGAGAATCGGTATCACATTCATCTTCAAGTTCAATCTCATTGAAATAAAAACTTGCCAATTTATCAATGGGTTGATATTGATCAAGTTCAAAGTTTTGTGGTGAAATCGAATCTTGGGTAAAATCTCCAAGATACCATGATTCTTCGTCAATATGGCTAGGAGAATCAGGAGTGATTGAAAATGTGTTAGGTAGAGTTTCCTCATTCCTATCATTAATTGTTTTAACCAAATGACTCACTTTTGCTTCTAGCCTATTGAGAGATTGGAGACGATCCATTTGGGATTGAATACAATTATTTTGGGACTGAATCATGAATTTCATATTCTTTTCTAAGTCAACAGGTTCTTCTTGTTGTTGGCTGGACTTGAAAATTAGAGTAAGGATCTTGGATTTGAGAATTGTTTGGGAGAATTGAGTCGGCTATGATTTGTACTTGTCGGGTGGACTCAAGGAAGGCTTCAAATGTCTTTTCTAAAGAAGATTTCTCTTCTATAGGTTGCTCTTGGTATGGATTATATGAAGCTATTTGTTGGTAAGGTTGTTGATAGTAAGACTCGGGGGAGTTGTGTCCCCACTGACTCGGTGAAGAGTGGTAATGACTGTCCCATTCTTGTTCATAGTACTGGGATTGGGGCATATATTGATTCGGATAAGACCAATCTGGCATACTTGATTGGTTAGAGTTATGTAATGCCGGTTGGTAATATCCGAACTGAAAGAGGTTGGGGTGAAATATGGATTTGAGTTATAATCAGAATAATTGTAATTATAATCCATTTTCACAAAACAACAAAAAAAAAACAAACAAATAAACAAACAAGAAAATAAGAAAAATCTAACCTATGTTAGGATAGAGCTTAGACCTAGACGACTCCTAACTGTTTAGACTGTCCACAGGAGGTATAATGCAGACTTTGACCACAAGCTAATCAGCCAGGTCAAGGCAAGATGGTGGGAGGTTATCCGTCAAAGACGTTCCTTAATTAAGTAACCACCAACCTTCGGGCTTTCGGCCCTTAATCCCCTTCCTAGACACTGATTTGGTAGGAGTCAAATTCCAACACCTTTCCCCCTTAGGATAATCTCCTAATTGAGTCCGAGATGTCCCTAGGGCCAACGTCTACTCATTTTTAGTTAGGCTTGGGTTAGTGAGTGAGGAGATTGTTTGTGGGCTAAGGGAGGGTAATGACTTCCCCACCTTATCTTGTTTATAGGACAAGCCCTTAGATCAATTTAGTGCAGTGTACAAGAAAAGCAACACTTAAGCAATGTAAACAATCCAAAAGTGTTCTTATACTAGATGCTATGCACACGTACCTTTGCTCCAGCACTCTTCAACAGTAAATAGAAAATGTAATGAAATAGACGCGTGCCTAAATGCAAAGTCTAAATCATTTTTAGCATTTACAATCAACCTTTTACTGTTGTATTAGAAATATATATACAGTGAGTCAAACAAGGAGATAAATGCTACAGAAATTCAGATTTTCAATTCAGCCAACCTGCAAAAATACAGGTTAGTAGTTCACTCAGTTTTGCCACTGGAATGTAGCAAATCTGAGGGCTTCTTGGCTCTGCTTTCTTGAGCAGAGTCCAAGGCCACTTATGTGTTCACTGCAGCAAGGATTCCTTGTTGTTAAATCTGTACAAAAAAAAAAAGAAGAAAGTTAACCAAAAATGTAAACTTTAAGAGAATTACTTACCGTCCCTCCCCGGCAACGGCGCCAAAATTTTGATCGAGCCAAACCTGCACAAAAAATAACAGAAATTTAGGAACAGTGCTAGATCCTCAATTCTACCGTATAGCCTAGGGCTAACGGGTCGTGATCCACAGGGAGGGACAGCGATGGAAGCGTTATGTAAGTTTCTTCTTTTAATTTACAAATTAGTTAATACTTATCTTCTCAGTTAATAAAAAGAAAATAAAAATGTTAAGTTAAGAAGAAGATGGTAGAAGAAGAGATGATGGTATCGTTGTTGTTTTACTTATAAAAATAAAAGGAACAAAAAGAGATAAAGAAAAGTGTGATGCAAAGATTAGAAATAAAAATGCAAAGATTAGAAATAAAAAGAAAAAGAAGAATATTTACCTCTACTGTTGAACCATAAATGAAATTTACCTTCGCATCGAGTAAAGCAAAGTAGTAGAAAAGAAGAAGGAAAGAAAGGCTTCGGCGAGATTGAGCACAATGAACCTCCATTGATTGTCACCTTCAATATAGGCTTCTTGAAGAAAAGATTACAATAGTATCACTCTACAATAACTCTTCCTCTCTTTTGATCATGTAACTCTCTCTAGCCTAAAAATAAAATAAAATAAAGAAAATGAAATTACATTGAAGAAGAAAAGAAAAACCTAAACTAAAGCTCTCTTTGAGATGGTGCTTCCCTCTGAAGTGGTGTTCCTCTTTCCCTTGCCTTTGAGATTGCAGGTTTTTATAGAAGAAATGCTGAGATTAGAGGAGTATAAATGTAACACCCCGATCCGGCGGGTACGGAGACATTACTGCAACGTATATACGCAGGTCAGAAATACCCTCACGTATATACGCTAAACATCAGTACAGGCAAGAATCAGAGTACGGAAGCAAGTGGTGCATTATACATTCCAACATATGAGTACAATTACAAAGTTATCACCAGGGGTGATCCAATATTACATGAATATTACATCACCGATATGCGCAATTGCGAGATTACAAAGATATGTACATGTATGAACAGTACACAGGCACTCACGAGTTTACAAAAGGAAAACTCGAGAGGCACACAGGGGGGCCTGGAAGGATAGAGCTCTGAACGGTCTGCTGGAGATCCACGCTACCGCTGCGCCACTCTGATCAGCAACTGTAACACCCCGCTCCCGGAATACGTACTTAGTTGCGTATTCAGTTTTTCGATCGTATTTTTCGATTTACCTTCTGTATTTGACCTATTTAATTTTAAATATCGTTTTCCAATATTCTAGATTTTATATGATTTTCTGGAATTTTTCTTGAATTAAAAGGAATTTCTTCTAAACCGGTGCGACCAGTACCGCTGATCGATTCCCGGATTTTAATTTACAATCAGATTGGAATTTCTAGATGGGTCTTTAGACTTTATCTCTTAGAATCATATTTCTTACCTAATTCTTTTTCTGAGGATTTTATGAATTTATGAAAATTCCACCGGAGTCGGTAGCAAATTGATTCCGGGATTTTTAGTTTAAAACTATAAAGTATTTCTTAAAACGGATTTCACCATAAGTCTTAGAATATTATTATTGATTTTTGGTAAATTTTGCGAGTCGTTCCGAGATACTTGAATTTCGGACGATTTCGGTATTTTCCGAAATGTTTTCCGCATCCCCGACTTAAACCCAGAAATCTGTGTTTCCGATATTTTCATTTTCAAGTTAGAGAAATATCTTCTCTTTTATAAATTCTTTTCCTTTTTCCTTATTTCTTCCTTCCTCCACAAGCCACAAGAATTCCATTTTCCAAATTCCAACAATTCCAAAATTCCAACTTTTTCCTCTCCACACAACTCCCACCTACTTCCACCATTAATGCCCCTCTTTCTCTCTCTCTCCCATGGCCGGCAAGTGGCCAAGAGAGGGACACTCATCCCCCTCCTCCACTTTGCAAAAACCCCCTCTCATCTACTTTAATTTCACCTCCTTCACAAAATCCAAATCATATATAAACAATTCCTTTACATTTCCATTTCCTTTTTCTTCACTTCATCAAAGAGATTGCCTTCACCAATTCCCTCCTCCATCTCAACCTCAACCACCAACTCCAAAGCTTCACCAAGGTCATCATCTTCACCTCAACTACCACTTTTGGATTGGGGATCGTCTCCTTCTTCATCGGAGATATCGCCGTGGATTATTTACCGACCACGATCTTTTCAAGCTTCTCCTAACCATTCCAAGTGAGTATTTTTACTCACCAAGACTCTTATAATTCTTAGTATGTCTATGCTTCCATATCTTATGCATTTGTGTCTTCAAATCATATTTTTTAACCATCAAGAACAACCATCAAATTCAGTTCTGTAATCTGTTTTCAGACCACGATTAGTCGACTTGACCTAGGAGCTAGTCGACTTGAAACCCTTAGTTTGAAACGTAATCTTTTCTGGAAACACAGTTTTAGTCGACTTAGCCTAATTATCAGTCGACTATAGATCACTAGTCGACTACCCCTTTTTACCCTAGTCGACTAACATTCCCTGTAACAGAAACCCAACTTTCTGTATCTCAGTTTTAGTCGACTTAGAGTATCTGTTAGTCGACTAATCCCTCTATTAGTCGACTACTCCCTTGACCCTAGTCGACTAACTTTTCCTGAATCAGAAACCCAACTCTCTGGTGCACAGTTTTAGTCGACTATACCAGACTGTTAGTCGACTAATCTCTCTATTAGTCGACTACTCCCTTGACCCTAGTCGACTAACTTGGCTGTCTATTATAGTTGATTTCTTTTCTGAATATTGGATCTTATGCTTGGTTCATGTGTTTGTATATAGTACTTAGTGACTCATTACTTGATGTATATCACCTCTTGTCACTTCATATTTCCGTGTCTATGTATTGCCATGCAACTGCTTGTTTCATTTTTATACTTGTACCATGCCTGTGCTATTCTTACTCCTTTATCGCATACCATGCTTGGCCGACCCTTCGTGGTCGTTGACCTTGGGTTACTTCTATGCTACCACCTGCCATGTCATTACTTCAGACCTGTCAGTTTCATGCTTCCATTTAACACATGTATATCACTTGATGTCAGATATGTTATCACCTGACTACTTGGCACGCCACTATTTGGCAAGACCCTTTTTTATGCCATGACTTGCCCTGACTAGTATCAATCCTTTGACATGTTTGGTTGCTCGTTAAATATCATCACCTTATCATGCTATCTCTTGACACCAAGCATGATGCACCTGATTCTCGTAATTATCACGATAAAGGGAATGTAGTACCTGTATTCCAGTTATGTATTCTAGTTATGATCTTACTCATTCCCTTAATCTGATAATTATGTTAATAAACTATAAAAAGGACAACTTGTATGGGGAATGGGAGGAAGTGATGAATGCCGGAATGACACCTTGCTTATAGTATGGGAATGAAATATTGGCGGTAGTGTTAGTGGGACTTAGGGCCCACAGGAGATTAGTGTTAGGGGGACTTTAGGCCTCCAAACTGGTTCCAGGTGTATGGAAACTACTATAAGAAGCTCTATCAGTTCTTCATCTACTTCCGGTAACAAACCTCGACTTGCTTATATATGGATGTATGTGCGTTGGGATATATACCGAGACACATACTAGATATATGAGTTAGACGAATAATAATAATTTATACTCTTGGTATTCCTGTTATGACACCTGTATCGGACTCCAGTTATGATTACTGTTATGATCCCTGTTTTGATACCTGCTATGCATGTCATGATTTCCGTTATGTATTCCTGTTTGACTATTCTATGATTTGCAACTCTGATTCTATACGCTTGGATTACGGTGACATGAGATAAAGGTATATAGATGAGGGTTTCCTTGTTTGGATTATTCCTTCGATGTACTAGTCTCATGGGACCGTGACCTAAGTGTATACAATCAATCTTGCTCGTAATCAACTTTGCCTGGATTTCCTGTTTTAAGGATATTACGTTTTACTTGTTCACACTTGCTATACTTGTGTTCTAACCTTCCTACTCTTGTCTCTTAGCCATTTGGCTGTAGCCTGTTCATTGTTGGGAGGTCCTGACTCCCTTGGATTTGTATGTTCAGGTTTAGAAGCTGGATCGAAGTGGAGCCATCCACAGTAGATTGAGCTTTCCTTAGTGAGCAGGCAGATTAGCTCCAGTTCTTTTGCGCCAGATTTCTCTTTTGACTCACGGGATCTTCATCCTACTCGTGAGCATTTGTGTCTTTATTGTATATTTCACTTTGGACTCGGTTGTGATATATGACACATGTAATGTGTATATTTTATCATATCCTGTGATAGCTTTGTATGTGTACTTTTATGTTGGCATATGTATGAATACCACGCTTTGTGTTGTACTCTGATCCTTGCTTGTACTTTTATGCTTAGCGTATATACGTGGGGGCATTTTCTGACCTACGTATATACGTCGCAGTGACGTCCCCGTATCCGTGGAATCGGGGCGTTACAGGTTGGTATCAGAGCTTAGGCTCTTACCTCTATAGTACAAACAAGCAGCAAATTCTAGTAATTTGCCATTGCCAACTACAATGTATAAAGTTATCTAGTCCTTCTTGATTCCTTCTTGATTCCTTCCCTTATGTCCTAAAATCCTTCCATTTTTCCAGCTCCTTCCAGTCTATCCATACCTAGTATCGAATGGATAGAAGATCGGGTCGTAGCAACTCTGGGCAGGTATCGAATGGACCCACAGGAGAGAATGTAGATATTCTGAGGGTTATCCAGATGATGATGGAGAACCAGCAACAGCAGACGGAACTCCTTCGGCAAGAGTTGGCAGCTCCAAAAGGACAAAGGCCGGGGAATATATCAGACTTCAGAAGGTTGCAACCAGCCACATTCACGGGAGGAGAGAAACCCCTGGATGCTGAGCAATGGCTGACAGACACCTCAGACTTGTTGAATGCAGCCCGAGTTCCAAAGGAAAATCAAGTGGAGGTTGCTAAGATTCAATTGAAAGATGTAGCCAGAACTTGGTGGCTAGCTGAGGAGGCAAGATTGGAGAAGCCTGTCACTTGGGACACATTCTCCAAGAGTTTCTATAGCAGATTCTTCCCTGCCACTGCTCAGAAGGACATGGAGGAGCAGTTTATCCGACTTCAGCAAGGGAATAAGTCCGTGGATGAGTATGCCGCGGAATTTCTCCGACTTAGCCGCTTTGCTCCGTATATGGTGACGGATGAGGAGAAGCGGGCAAGCAGATTCCAGCAGGGCTTACAGATGGACATACAAGTTTTCTTAATGCCCCAACAGTTGAAGACTTATTCTGAAGTTCTCACCATAGCTCGAGAAGTGGAGCGTGGACTGGAGAAGAAGAAAGCGAACCGGATGAGGAACCAGGCCAAGAAGAGGCCTTTTGAGTTGATGGATGAGGAAGATGCAGTTAGGGCAACCCATGGCCCGATGAACAAGAGACCATTCCAACCTCCTCTGTCTCAGATTATATGTAATTTCTGCCACAGACCCGGACATTATAAGAGAGATTGTCGAGTGGCCAATGGATTATGTTTGGCATGTGGGGCAGGGAGTCATGCACTAAGGGATTGCCCGCACAGAAAGTTTGGACATACGGCACCAGTTAGACCGGCTCTTCCAGCCCCAGCACATCCAGCCCCAGCACTTCCAGCTCCGCCATTGAGGAGGAATCCAGAACCCGTTGATCGAAGAGTTCCATTTCCACCCCAACGGTATGATCATCAGCAGAGAGGAATGAGAACTAGAGCAGATCAGGGTAGAGGCCAAGGTTACATCATGGTGGCAGAGGCATTAGATGACGCAGCAGAGTGGGAAGACCAGTATCCAGACCAGGAACCTTGAAGATATCATGGTAACCACTATTCCGATCTTGTATTTGAGTTAGTTATCTTTCTTAATATTTCCTTATCATTCTCTCATTGTCTATCCTAGTCCTTCCTGTGTTCACCTTACCCCTGTTTTGATTTTTTGAAGCCTTTGATTCCACCATTGTCCTCCTTGTGTTCAATTTACCCCCTTAACGAAATTGCGAGGACGCAATTTTTTGTAAGGTGGATGGATTGTAACACCCCGCTCCCGGAATACGTACTTAGTTGCGTATTCAGTTTTTCGATCGTATTTTTCGATTTACCTTCTGTATTTGACCTATTTTAATTTTAAATATCGTTTTCCAATATTCTAGATTTTATATGATTTTCTGGAATTTTTCTTGAATTAAAAGGAATTTCTTCTAAACCGGTGTCGACCAGTACCGCTGATCGATTCCCAGATTTTTAATTTACAATCAGATTGGAATTTCTAGATGGGTCTTTAGACTTTATCTCTTAGAATCATATTTCTTACCTAAATTCTTTTCTGAGGATTTTATGAATTTATGAAAATTCCACCGGAGTCGGTAGCAAATTGATTCCGGGATTTTTAGTTTTAAAACTATAAAGTATTTCTTAAAACGGATTTCACCATAAGTCTTAGAATATTATTATTGATTTTTGGTAAATTTTGCGAGTCGTTCCGAGATACTTGAATTTCGGACGATTTCGGTATTTTCCGAAATGTTTTCCGCATCCCCGACTTAAACCCAGAAATCTGTGTTTCCGATATTTTCATTTTCAAGTTAGAGAAATATCTTCTCTTTTATAAATTCTTTTCCTTTTTCCTTATTTCTTCCTTCCTCCACAAGCCACAAGAATTCCATTTTCCAAAATTCCAACAATTCCAAAATTCCAACTTTTTCCTCTCCACACAACTCCCACCTACTTCCACCATTAATGCCCCTCTTTCTCTCTCTCTCCCATGGCCGGCCAAGTGGCCAAGAGAGGGACACTCATCCCCCTCCTCCACTTTGCAAAAACCCCCCTCTCATCTACTTTAATTTCACCTCCTTCACAAAATCCAAATCATATATAAACAATTCCTTTACATTTCCATTTCTTTTTCTTCACTTCATCAAAGAGATTGCCTTCACCAATTCCCTCCTCCATCTCAACCTCAACCACCAACTCCAAAGCTTCACCAAGGTCATCATCTTCACCTCAACTACCACTTTTGGATTGGGGATCGTCTCCTTCTTCATCGGAGATATCGCCGTGGATTATTTACCGACCACGATCTTTTCAAGCTTCTCCTAACCATTCCAAGTGAGTATTTTTACTCACCAAGACTCTTATAATTCTTAGTATGTCTATGCTTCCATATCTTATGCATTTGTGTCTTCAAAATCATATTTTTAACCATCAAGAACAACCATCAAATTCAGTTCTGTAATCTGTTTTCAGACCACGATTAGTCGACTTGACCTAGGAGCTAGTCGACTTGAAACCCTTAGTTTGAAACGTAATCTTTTCTGGAAACACAGTTTTAGTCGACTTAGCCTAATTATCAGTCGACTATAGATCACTAGTCGACTACCCCTTTTTACCCTAGTCGACTAACATTCTCTGTAACAGAAACCCAACTTTCTGTATCTCAGTTTTAGTCGACTTAGAGTATCTGTTAGTCGACTAATCCCTCTATTAGTCGACTACTCCCTTGACCCTAGTCGACTAACTTTTCCTGAATCAGAAACCCAACTCTCTGGTGCACAGTTTTAGTCGACTATACCAGACTGTTAGTCGACTAATCCCTCTATTAGTCGACTACTCCCTTGACCCTAGTCGACTAACTTTGGCTGTCTATTATAGTTGATTTCTTTTCTGAATATTGGATCTTATGCTTGGTTCATGTGTTTGTATATAGTACTTAGTGACTCATTACTTGATGTATATCACCTCTTGTCACTTCATATTTCCGTGTCTATGTATTGCCATGCAACTGCTTGTTTCATTTTTATACTTGTACCATGCCTGTGCTATTCTTACTCCTTTATCGCATACCATGCTTGGCCGACCCTTCGTGGTCGTTGACCTTGGGTTACTTCTATGCTACCACCTGCCATGTCATTACTTCAGACCTGTCAGTTTCATGCTTCCATTTAACACATGTATATCACTTGATGTCAGATATGTTATCACCTGACTACTTGGCACGCCACTATTGGCAAGACCCTTTTTTATGCCATGACTTGCCCTGACTAGTATCAATCCTTTGACATGTTTGGTTGCTCGTTAAATATCATCACCTTATCATGCTATCTCTTGACACCAAGCATGATGCACCTGATTCTCGTAATTATCACGATAAAGGGAATGTAGTACATGTATTCCAGTTATGTATTCTAGTTATGATCTTACTCATTCCCTTAATCTGATAATTATGTTAATAAACTATAAAAAGGACAACTTGTATGGGGAATGGGAGGAAGTGATGAATGCCGGAATGACACCTTGCTTATAGTATGGGAATGAAATATTGGCGGTAGTGTTAGTGGGACTTAGGGCCACAGGAGATTAGTGTTAGGGGGACTTTGGGCCTCCAAACTGGTTCCAGGTGTATGGAAACTACTATAAGAAGCTCTATCAGTTCTTCATCTACTTCCGGTAACAAACCTCGACTTGCTTATATATGGATGTATGTGCGTTGGGATATATACCGAGACACATACCTAGATATATGGGTTAGACGAATAATAATAATTTATACTCTTGGTATTCCTGTTATGACACCTGTATCGGACTCCAGTTATGATTACTGTTATGATCCTGTTTTGATACCTGCTATGCATGTCATGATTTCCGTTATGTATTCCTGTTTGACTATTCTATGATTTGCAACTCTGATTCTATACGCTTGGATTACGGTGACATGAGATAAAGGTATATAGATGAGGGTTTTCTTGTTTGGATTATTCCTTCGATGTACTAGTCTCATGGGACCGTGACCTAAGTGTATACAATCAATCTTGCTCGTAATCAACTTTGCCCTGGATTTCCTGTTTTAAGGATATTACGTTTTACTTGTTCACACTTGCTATACTTGTGTTCTAACCTTCCTACTCTTGTCTCTTAGCCATTTGGCTGTAGCCTGTTCATTGTTGGGAGGTCCTGACTCCCTTGGATTTGTATGTTCAGGTTTAGAAGCTGGATCGAAGTGGAGCCATCCACAGTAGATTGAGCTTTCCTTAGTGAGTAGGCAGATTAGCTCCAGTTCTTTTGCGCCAGATTTCTCTTTTGACTCACGGGATCTTCATCCTACTCGTGAGCATTTTGTGTCTTTATTGTATATTTCACTTTTGGACTCGGTTGTGATATATGACACATGTAATGTGTAATATTTTATCATATCCTGTGATAGCTTTGTATGTGTACTTTTATGTTGGCATATGTATGAATACCACGCTTTGTGTTGTACTCTGATCCTTGCTTGTACTTTTATGCTTAGCGTATATACGTGGGGGCATTTTCTGACCTACGTATATACGTCGCAGTGACGTCCCCGTATCCGTGGAATCGGGGCGTTACAGCAACTGGGGAAATCCACACGCTCCAAGCTCCATGACCTGGACATGAGGATCCAGGGGAGTCAGATGAAACTCCCCAGGCGAGTGGTGATACAAATGCCAAGTGGCGAGCATAGATAAGCACATAGTATAATACAACAAGAGCAGGAGGAGGTGGAATAGAATATAAGTGGAAAGGCAAGACATGAACGAGTATAATATAATAGACATAAAATCGGAAATCTGAAGTAAAACTTGATGAAAGCAATTGTGGTGATCACGCAATGGTCATAACAGGAGTACATAACAGGCATCTTTATTATTATTACTCGTCTGACCCATATATCTAGGTATGTGTCCTGGTGTACATCCCAACACACATACATCCATATATAAGCAAGCCAAGGTTCGTTACTGGAAGCTGATGAAGAACTGATAGCTCATACTTATAGTAGTTCCCGTCCGCCCGGGACACAGCCATTGGGGGCCTTAAATCCCCTAACACGCATCTTCTGGGGGCCTGAAATCCCCCTAACACGAATCGTCAGTTTTGTATTCCATTACTATAAGCAAGGCACCATACCGGCATCCATCACTTCCTCCCATTCCCCGTGCAAGTTATTCTTTTTATGGCTTATGAAACATAACTATCAGATTACGGGAATGAGTAGGAACATAACTGGCCATAACAAGAGTACATAATAAGTATAACAGGAGTTCATAACAAGTGATCAAGTTCTACATTCCCGTAATGTGATAATCATGAGTAGAGAGTTAATCATAACAGGTATCAGGTCTCAACATGCCAATGACAAGTGATCAGGCAGGTGACAGATAATAAGTCATGTCATAATGAGGAACAAGTGCCAAGTTGCAGCATATTTGGTATCATGTGTTATATGCCTTGGAGGTGATATTAGACAGGTGACAGATCATGTTATAACAGGTGACAAGTGATAAGAGATAACATAACAGGAACATGCATCAAGTAATAACTTGTTAAGTGATACATAATGTCAATATGAGTTGACCCGACGAAGCGGGGAAATCGAATGGAGGCGAGAACACTCGCCTAAGTCTTTAGAAAACACAGTGAAATCCCCGATCACCGGAATCCAGGAACCAACGCATAAACGCGTTCAAAATAAAGGAGAAGAGAGAATGAATCAGGAGGAGAGAGAATGGAGACGCGAGAATCGCAGACGCGGGAGTTGCGTTGCGGAGATGTCACAAACGCGGGATCTGCGTTCAAGTCAGGACGCGAGGAGAACGCGGACGCGGATGTGGGTTCTGCGTCGCGTTAACACAAGAAGAACAGAGACGCAGGCATGGGCTCCGTGCCGTGTCAATACAGGAACGCGCGGATCGCGTTAAGGAATTGCCTAGACGCGGGGTGAAGATCCGCGTCAGCAATCAACAGAGAGGAAGAGAGGAAGGAAAAGGTGATTTCGGGGTGGTGGTGTTCCTTTGGTGAAGAAGATGGATTTTGGTGGAGTAATGTAAAAGGAGGTGATGATGAAGGTGATGTTAGTTGTTATCGTTGTAATCGTCACCGTAATGATTACCGGAATAATCGTAAACGATTACCGGAATAATCATCGGAGATGTTACCGACGAAGAAGAGCTCGGCCCCAATCCAATGGAGGTGGCCGGCCCTTGAGAAGATGATGGGGTGGTAGCCGGTCATGGCGGTGGTCGCCGGCGGCGGCCGGAGGTGGCCGGAAGTGGCCGGAATCCGGTAGCTCAAGCCCAAGCAACCATGGGGGTGCAAGTGTAGTTCAAAATGAAAGATTGGAGTTTTGGAAACGAGGCTTCGGAGAGCGAAGCAATAGCTCGTCGGAAAGAGCACGACGAGGAGAGGAAGATGGCGCAGTTGGTGGTGGCTAAGGTGGAGTATATGGTGGTGGAGATGGTGGAGAAGGTGGTGGTGGAAATGGGTTGTTTGGTGGAAAGAGAGGAAGAAGAAGATGGTGGAGGTGGTGTTGTGGTTGTTGTTGTTGTTGGAATGGAGGAGGAGATGGAGGAGAAAGAGGTGGTGGAGTTGGTGGTGAAAATGGAGGTGGAGAAGGTGGAGAATGGTGGGTGGTGTTGGCCGGCCAAAGGAGGCGGGCTGTTTTGGCTCTCTGGTTGTTCTCAGGAAACAAAGAAGGAGGAGAAGAAAATAATGAAGAGAGAGAAGGAGGGGTATTATATAAAGGAGGGGAAAATTATATTATAATAAGGCCATCCAATCAAAACAAAGGAGGCTACACAAATGGGACTTGCGTCCATTTAAAGAACCTGCGTCCCTATGAAATGAATCCGCGTCTGTGCAAAAAAAATAGCCAGACGCGGGGATTACTTAGCGTCCAGGAAAGATGCAAAAGCTGCGTTTAACAAAAGGACAAAAGTCATAATGACTTGATTGGAATTGATCTGAAATGCATTAAATGCAGTATGGAGAGGATCTTTGCATTAAATACAGAATCCTAGGTTGGTGAAACTCGCGTTTAGCGAGGAGAGAGAAAAGTGGAAAAATATCTGGGTACTATTCCGGTATCTGGGAAAACACCGAAAACTCTGGAAAAGTCAAAAAAATGAAGTTGTTCGGAAAGCTTCCCAAAAATTCTCAAAAATAATAAATATTATAAAAAGATTTTTGGTGAAATCGGTTTTCAGAAATTCAATCCCATTTTCAAAATAAAAATCATAAAGTCAACCGTCAATATCGGTCTATACCGGGTTGGCCGGATTTTGATAAATTCTGAAAAATCTCAGAAAAAATATTTAGATAGAAAATATGATTTTAAGAAGTAATGTGAAAGCCGTTTCTTGAAATTCAACTCCGTTTGTAAATTAAAAATTCGAGAACCGGTCAGTGGCACTGGTCGACCCCTGTTTTGAAGATTTACAACTTAATTTCGGAAATTTCCAGAAAATCATGAAAAATCTAAAAATTGGAAAACGATGTTTAAAACTGAAATCGGTCAAATCGGAATAGCGAAAAGACTAAATCGAGCAATTACCTGAGATCGGGTCCCTGGTTCAGACTAGGGCTGACTCTGAGTCCACGAATCCGGATCCAAGACAAATTGATCATATAAATAATTCATAATACAAAATAAATACAGGAAGTAAATCGAAAAATACGATCAAAAAATCTGAATACGCAACTAAGTACGTATTCCGGGGAGCGGGGTGTTACAATCCATCCACCTTACAAAAAATTGCGTCCTCGCAATTTCGATAAGGGGTAATTGAACACAAAAAGGACAAGGGCGGAATTTATACCGATTAAGATATAAAGCTCTATAGGTAGGGCTCTCAAGTCGACTGAACAGTAATCAGAATATAGACGTCTTCTGCACTTCCGGCTGTATAAATCTTCGAACAATGCCGAATAATACTGACCATAAATAAAGAAGACAGATAATTAAGAATTCCGAAGATCAGGCATCAATCACTCTGAAGAATATAGCCAAGAATAAAGAATAACCGCAGAAGAACCGAATACCATCTTCTGAAAGATAACCCGATTGTTGATCAATCTTGAGAATACCCGAACTTTAAAGAGTTGGCCGAAGAGATCATATAATAGCTTCATTCAGGACCAGCCGCTACCTTTCTAGTCTATTCATATCTTAAGTTGGTATAAAGGCTTCGAAAAATCAAAACAGGAAAAAGATGGAAGGGATTAGGAATCAAAGGAAGAATGATCAAGAAAGAATAGATAACTCTGCACTTGTAGTTGGAGTGTATAACCAGGACTCATGCATTCCAGTTGCAAATTTCTTTACCATTAATTTGCCATCTGGACGTACTGAGGATGTAGAGCCTAGGCTCTGATACCACCCTGTAACGCCCCGATCCGGCGGGTACGGAGACGTTACTGCAACGTATATACGCAGGTCAGAAATACCGTCACGTATATACGCTAAGCATCAGTACAGGCAAGAATCAGAGTACGGAAGCAAGTGGTGCATTATACATTCCAACATATGAGTACAATTACAAAGTTATCACCAGAGGTGATCCAATATTACATGAATATTACATCACCGATATGCGCAATTGCGAGATTACAAAGATATGTACATGTATGAACAGTACACAGGCACTCACGAGTTTACAAAAGGAAAACTCGAGAGGCACACAGGGGGGCCTGCAAGGATAGAGCTCTGAACGGTCTGCTGGAGATCCACGCTACCGCTGCGCCACTCTGATCAGCAACTGGGGAAATCCACACGCTCCAAGCTCCATGACCTGGACATGAGGATCCAGGGAGTCAGATGAAACTCCCCAGGCGAGTGGTGATACAAATGCCAAGTGGCGCGATAGCATAGATAAGCACATGGTATAATACAACAAGAGCAGGAGGCTGGTGGAATAGAATATAAGTGGAAAGGCAAGACATGAACGAGTATAATATAATAGACATAAAACCGGAAATCCGAAGTAAAACTTGATGAAAGCAATTGTGGTGATCACGCAATGGTCATAACAGGAGTACATAACAGGCATCTTTTATTATTATTACTCGTCTGACCCATATATCTAGGTATGTGTCCTGGTGTACATCCCAACACACATACATCCATATAAGCAAGCCGAGGTTCGTTACTGGAAGCTGATGAAGAACTGATAGCTCATACTTATAGTAGTTCTCGTCCGCCCGGGACACAGCCATTGGGGGCCTTAAATCCCCCTAACACGCATCTTCTGGGGCCTGAAATCCCCCTAACACGAATCGTCAGTTTTGTATTCCATTACTATAAGCAAGGCACCATACCGGCATCCATCACTTCCCCCATTCCCCGTGCAAGTTATTCTTTTTATGGCTAATGAAACATAATTATCAGATTACGGGAATAAGTAGGAACATAACTGGCCATAACAAGAGTACATAACAAGTATAACAGGAGTTCATAACAAGTGATCAAGTTCTACATTCCCGTAATGTGATAATCATGAGTAGAGAGTTAATCATAACAGTATCAGGTCTCAACATGCCAATGACAAGTGATCAGGCAGGTGACAGGTAATAAGTCATGTCATAATAAGGAACAAGTGCCAAGTTGCAGCATATTAGGTATCATGTGTTATATGCCTTGGAGGTGATATTAGACAGGTGACAGATCATGTTATAACATGTGACAAGTGATAAGAGATAACATAACAGGAACATGCATCAAGTAGTAACTTGTTAAGTGATACATAATGCCAATATGAGTTGACCCGACGAAGCGGGGAAAATCGAATGGAGGCGAGAACACTCGCCTAAGTCTTTAGAAAACACAGTGAAATCCCCGATCACCGGAATCCAGGAACCAACGCATAAACGCGTTCAAATATAAAGGAGAAGAGAGAATGAATCAGGAGGAGAGAGAATGGAGACGCGGGAATCGCAGACGCGGGAGTTGCGTTGCGGAGATGTCACAAACGCGGGATCTGCGTTCAAGTCAGGACGCGAGGAGAACGCGGACGCGGATGTGGGTTCTGCGTCGCGTTAACACAAGAAGAACACAGACGCGGGCATGGGCTCCGTGCCGTGTCAATACAGGAACGCGCGGATCGCGTTAAGGAATTGCCTAGACGCGGGGTGAAGATCCGCGTCAGCAATCAACAGAGGAAGAGAGGAAGGGAAAGGTGATTTCGGGGTGGTGGTGTTCCTTTGGTGAAGAAGATGGATTTTGGTGGAGTAATGTAAAAGAGGTGATGATGATGAAGGTGATGTTAGTTGTTGTCGTTGTAATCGTCACCGTAATGATTACCGGAATAATCGTAAACGATTACCGGAATAATCATCGGAGATGTTACCGACGAAGAAGAGCTCGGCCCCAATCCAATGGAGGTGGCCGGCCCTTGAGAAGATGATGGGGTGGTAGCCGGTCATGGCCGGTGGTCGCCGGCGGCGGCCGGAGGTGGCCGGAAGTGGCCGGAATCCGGTAGCTCAAGCCCAAGCCCAAGCAACCATGGGGGTGCAAGTGTAGTTCAAAATGAAAGATTGGAGTTTTGGAAACGAGGCTTCGGAGAGCGAAGCAATAGCTCGTCGGAAAGAGCACGACGAGGAGAGGAAGATGGCGCAGTTGGTGGTGGCTAAGGTGGAGTATATGGTGGTGGAGATGGTGGAGAAGGTGGTGGTGGAAATGGGTTGTTTGGTGGAAAGAGAGGAAGAAGAAGATGGTGGAGGTGGTGTTGTGGTTGTTGTTGTTGTTGGAATGGAGGAGGAGATGGAGGAGAAAGAGGTGGTGGAGTTGGTGGTGAAAATGGAGGTGGAGAAGGTGGAGAATGGTGGGTGGTGTTGCCGGCCAAAGGAGGCGTGGGCTGTTTTTGGCTCTCTGGTTGTTCTCAGGAAACAAAGAAGGAGGAGAAGAAAATAATGAAGAGAGAGAAGGAGTGGGGTATTATATAAAGGAGGGGAAAATAGTATTATAATAAGGCCATCCAATCAAACAAAGGAGGCTACACAAATGGGACTTGCGTCCATTTAAAGAACCTGCGTCCCTATGAAATGAATCCGCGTCTGGGCAAAAAAATAGCCAGACGCGGGGATTATCTTAGCGTCCAGGAAAGATGCAAAAGCTGCGTTTAACAAAAGGACAAAAGTCATAATGACTTGATTGGAATTGATCTGAAATGCATTAAATGCAGTATGGAGAGGATCTCTGCATTAAATGCAGAATCCTAGGTTGGTGAAACTCGCGTTTAGCGAGGAGAGAGAAAAGTGGAAAAATATCTGGGTACTATTCCGGTATCTGGGAAAACACCGAAAACTCCGGAAAAGTCAAAAAAATGAAGTAGTTCGGAAAGCTTCCCAAAAATTCTCAAAAATAATAAATATTATAAAAAGATTTTGGTGAAATCGGTTTTCAGAAATTCAATCCCATTTTCAAAATAAAAATCATAAAGTCAACCGTCAATATCGGTCTATACCGGGTTGGCCGGATTTTGATAAATTCTGAAAAATCTCAGAAAAAGTATTTAGATAGAAATATGATTTTAAGAAGTAATGTGAAAGCCGTTTCTTGAAATTCAACTCCGTTTGTAAATTAAAAATCCGAGAACCGGTCAGTGGCACTGGTCGACCCCGGTTTTGAAGATTTACAACTTAATTCCGGAAATTTCCAGAAAATCATGAAAAATCTAAAATATTGGAAAACGATGTTTAAAACTGAAATCGGTCAAATCGGAATAGCGAAAAGACTAAATCGAGCAATTACCTGAGATCGGGTCCCTGGTTCAGACTAGGGCTGACTCTGAGTCCACGAATCCGGATCCAAGACAAATTGATCATATAAATAATTCATAATACAAAATAAATACAGGAAGTAAATCAAAAATACGATCAAAAAATCTGAATACGCAACTAAGTACGTATTCCGGGAGCGGGGTGTTACAATCCATCCACCTTACAAAAATTGCGCCCTCTCCTTCTCGGTTATCGAACGCCCCATTGCAGGTAGGGATTTTTTTCCTTTTTTTAGAGATTTTTCTCTCTTTTCGAAGCCATTTACTGGCTATTTCATGGTGAATCCGGAGTGATTCACCATGATCCAGTGATCTCAGGGAGTCAATCTCCCTTAATTTAACTTTGCCGACCTTAATTTCTCAACTTGAAATTTACAAACCAATGGTTTCTTCTCTCAGCTTCTATGCGAAGCTAGCCCTTAGGGCGGTTCACATTCTGTCAAATGACAGGATGCGAAGCTAACTCTAGAGGCGTAGCTGGGAAGAGGACTTTAAAGTCCTTTGAACAGTTTTAAGCACAAGTGCCTTTCCAGCGAAGTTAGCCCTTGGGGCTTTTTCGCATTCTGTTCAGCGACAAAATGCGAAGCTAAGCTTCCGGAGCGAAGCTAACACTAGGAGATTTTCTGCACTCTGCCTTCGTGCAGGATGTGGAGCTGAGCCTCAGGATGAAGCTAATGCTAGGCTAGAGCGAAGCTATGCCTTAGCAATTCTTTTTACTTTGGCTAATGGACTAATATAGTTTCTTTTTACTTTGCAGTACACTATACTCCGGGACCTTTGAACAGCCTCTTTAGAACAGCCAGGGGACTAGATGGCAATGTTAGCCTGCAATTCCAAGGACAAGCCTCATTATTCAGCGAGCGGAGCGCTCCTGGCCGAGATGCCCTGATCTACGTCAGAGATCAGCGTACCATGAGGAGCATCTTAACTACTGCCCCCTTGAGGATTGTGACCGAAAAATTTACCGGAAGCCCAGCTTCATGTTTGGGGATGCAGCGCCTGACACCGATCATCAGCTGCTGGCCGGGGAAGGGCAGTGGATCTTCCATCTGGATGGCGAGAAGTATTACCCCCCGTCTAGCAAGCGTCATTTCCCGCTGTCTTTCTTTCAGTGTGTGACAAGGTCTCGGAAGATGAAGTGGCAAGTAACTCGACCACTGACTCCGTTCATGTGGGTAAATTGATAGCTACGTCTTTGTTGACACTTAAAAAAAGACAAGATTCTTATTGGTCCGAACAATGTCTAAACTTGTTGACATTTACAAAAGACAAGTGACAGACGAGCTGAAGACCAGTTTTCACCCATCTCTAAGGGACAAGGAAGCAACTTGGACTCCACTGATCCAGCAAGCAGACAGTGAACCCGGATTGTTTCTAAACAGACCTCAGCAGGTCTAAGGTGCTAACACTTAGCATCGCATGAGCCCAAGGGGATAGCCTCACTTGAGAGGCTAATATCACTCGACTTCGCCTTAAAGCCATTCAAAGCCTCGCCAAGAAGCTAACTTGCAACTTCGCCACAGAGGACTTCCAGCTCCGCCAAAGGGTTTCTTTCGGACTTCGCCAGAAGCTGCCTCTAGCTCCGCTACAAGCTCAATACGGACAGCTCCGCTATCGGTCTGCTATGGTCAACCTTTGACCAATCAAATCTCCAGATGAGATCGGATCCAATCAGATCAAATCCAATTAAGATCAAATCAGAGATCAAATATGGCAGTTGATTGCCACAATCTCTTGACTCTTCTAAAACGAGTAAGAAGATCAGGGGAAATCCTCCAACGATATGGAAAGGATCAAAACAGATCGAGAAGGTCCACCGACCTGCCATTTCTAGCTTCGCAGAAGCTGATCCTAGCCTCGCAGCAAGGCTACTTTTCAGATTTAAACAGATTCGATTCAATCTGTTTGCATATCTTCAAGGGACGATTATACCCTTGCTCTCCCTATAAATAACCCGCCAGGGGTACAAGGAGAGAGGATCGATCAATCGAAAGAGACACGCACAAGAGGACTCCACAAGCAGAGACTTCTTCACAAAGCACCGTGCGCTCTCGAATTCAGAGACCTTTTAGAGAATTGCTTTCTCTAACCAGGGTGTTGATACCCTAACATCGTCCTTCTTCTCAAGGAATCTCCGGAACCAGGCGAGAAGGAATTCCTTATTGAAGGCGATTTTGAGAAGCAGCAAGAGGGTTCTACCAACCCTCTATTCTCTGATTCCCGGAACCAGGCGAGAAGGGAATCTCATCGCTCGCATCGTCAAAGGGACAAAGTGGTCGCGCGCTGACCAGACTCATATCGGCACACTTCTCCAGAATCTCTGAGGAGATCTACTTGTAATCTTTTTAAGAATACTTGTAATTTAGCTCCTCAAACTCTTTTTTGTAAGTTTTCCCCTCTTGCAATATAAATGGAAAACAAGATGGCGACTCCGCTGGGATTGTATTCTCCTCTGCTGAGAATCAAGTGTCGCAATGCGACGAACAGACCTTCGGGTCTAACTCTGAATTCAGAAAAGCCGGTGCAGCCAGAGCTTCTCTGGCTAAATCTTCAAGGAAAGTCTCTGCGGAGACTGAAAAGGTTCCCTGCGAACCTACTGCGGTTCTCTGGCGCAATAAGGAAGCACGTCCGCAGGCTAATTCCTTTACTTGTGAAAACTTGGTGGTTCAGTTCGATCAAGGAAGATTTGAAGAAGTCCTCTCTGGGGGTGGCCTAATGCTTCGAGCACGGAAGCATAGGAGGGTTTCCACGATCAAGGTTTCAAATCAGAAACCGGAAGCAGAATTCTGCCAACACCCCTCAGCTCGCGTGTGGCTAATCAGGTTCCTTGTGAACCTAAGTCTCCTCTGCCAAGGCGGTTTGGAAGCCCAAACAGAAGTCTCCAACCGAAGCTTCAGGCGTAGCTACGCCTAAACCATGCCTCTCTCGCGAAGAAAAAGGCAAGAAGCCTCTCTGCTCCAGCAATGCTGCCGACCATGAAGTCACGACGGCAATCATACCGTCGCCCAATTTAAGAGCAGCAACGCCTTGTGTCAGCCTCGTTCATATGAACAAAGCTACTGCACCACGGCATGCTCCGCTTTTCTAGTGCGCCAAGCGCTAAGTTCGCGCCTGTTGGCGAAGCTGAAACTAAAGCGCTATTCAGTGCTAATCCCTTCTGCAGGGATAAAGGAGCAGGACATCGTCCTATGTACGACCCAAAAGAGACTTTGCGCTCGATTGCAGAGACCCAACCGGGTCTGATTTGAGGAGATTGTTGACAAATAAACAAACCTCTTCCCCTGTTGTCAACAAGTGGGATGTCAGCTGGTGACACTCCACTCGGTCCATTGCCGGCTGGGACCAATCCCCGCCACTCCTCCAAGACGGCGGTCAGTTTTTGATCGACTGACGGTACAAGCCCCAATGAAGCATCGCAGAAGGAGCATCTCGCGAGATCTGCCCTCCGCATCCGTCAACATGACCGGAAGAGGACGAGAGTCCCCAGATCCAGATTACAGCCCAGGCTTAGGCGAAGTCTTGGTGCATGAAGAAGGTGTTTTCCGAAACACCAGATCCAGGGTGGCGATACCCTACACTTATGAACAGCCCTCTTCCTCGACGACCCTAGCCTCGCCAGAGCCCAGGAGATCACTCCAACCATCAGATGAAGAAGATGAAGACAGCGGGTACGCCTCTTCGGCGACAGTCAGCTCGGTGCGAACAGACAGAGCATCAGTCAACATGGCTGATAATGCTAACGACGATCTTCGTCGACGTTTGAAAGCTCAGGAGCAAACTTCCAAGACTCAGCAAGAGGCTCTGGACAATATTCAACAGATGCTCGCACAACTCCTCAGTAATCGGAACAACAAATGATGCCGGGAGCAACCACGATGAGGAGGAACACTCCAGCAATGAGCAACCAAAGCCGGAGAAATCCAAGGAGGGTTTTTCTTTGGACGCCGAAGTCCTTAAGGGCCTCCAAGCTCAAATTGCATCCCTAGCTCAGAGGGATGAATTAAAGAAGGTAGGGGCAGTCCGTCCTTATCCGCTAGAGTGGGATTCGGTGCCATATCCACCGAAGTTCAAACCGCCAACGCTGCATACCTATGATGGAAAGAGCTCGCCAAATCAGCACATCTACTATTTCCGGTCTCAGACTGGTAATGTTATAAGCGATGACGCCATCATGGCTAGGCTTTTCATTGGCACCTTAAAGGGGGTGGCATTTGACTGGTTTCGCAGTCTTCCCCCGGGCTCTATCAACTCCTGGATCGACCTGGAAACTCGGTTCCTCTCTCGTTTCTATGAGGATGATACTGAAGTGACCATGGACAAACTCCTCTCCACTGTGCAAAGGAAGGGCGAATCTGTCCGTGACTACATTGAACGGTTCAGAAACTTATCCTTGATGTGCCCAGCAGGGATGCCATTACCCATGCTCTTACAGACATGCAGACACAACTTCCTAGATCAAGTGAAAGTTCGCATGGGGGCTGTCAAAGCCCACACTTGGAAGGAATTGGTCGAACAAGCTGAGATAGCCGAGAAGTCGGCTAGAGAAAGTTCGAACCGTCCGCCCCTAGAGGCAAGTGGGGGATGAACAACAAAGGGCGTAGCGACCTACCGCAATCCTCTCAAGCTAAAGGCAAAGAGACTATGTCTGTGGAGTTATCTGGAGATGTGCAGTCGAAGGCCAAGAAGAGCGGCTTCAACAATCAGGAGCCTAAGTTCCCTCTAAAACAGTACTCCTTCAAAGACGATCAGGTGGTCACGATATTTCATCTGCTCCACAAAGGGAACAAAATGAAGCTACCAGATGCTCGGCGTCCCAATGAGATAGGGCGCACAAACGACCCTAAATATTGTCTCTACCATAGGATGATTCACCATCCTACTGACAAGTGCTATGTCCTCAAGGACAGAATACAAGCCCTGGTCGATGCCGGGGTTCTGACGTTGAAGACGGAACAGAAGAAAGTCACTGCCAATATGGTGACTCTTGAGTTCGGCAAAGCTCCGAAGGTCACAATTCCTGACGGGACTTATTCCATCCCTGCGCCACGGTTGGAAGTCAAGCATCCTCCAGCCACAGCTCCAGATAATAAGGGTCTTGTTCCCCTGACATTAGAGACAGGGGAAGTCATGTGGATACACCCCGACCTCGTCCAAGAAGTACAGCAAGATTCGAAGGAGCCCAACTTAAAGGGCAAATCTTGCAATGTCATCTCTGTCCTGCCAGACGATGGTAATCTCACATCAGCTTCCCTCAGTGATTCAGAAAGAGAAAAGCATGCTTGCGCAGCGCAAGCCGATGCGCCTCAACAGACGGGCACCCGATCCGGAAAATCATACTTGAGGCAGTATAAAAGGTCTACTGACGAGATACAACAGCAAGCAACGTCAGTACAAGTACCCGCATCCGCTCCAATCCCAGCAAAGGGAAAAGAGAGGCCTAAGGAGGTGCGATTCGACCACATGTTGAAGAAGAAACCACCAGGCCAAGGGTTTCATACGCCCTTTCGGTTTGATATATTGGCTCAGCTGGCCATATCCCAGCTCGTATCACTATACACGAGCTCCTTCACCTCTCGAAAGAGACAAGAGAAGCACTCAGGGATGCGCTAGCCAATTCAGAATCCTTTCTGACATGCATGCCTGAAATCCCTAACGATGATGTTTAGTCTCCTTGCCCAGAATGTCATCACGTACAATCGAAGGTGCCCGCTATTACCTTCACAGCGGAAGATATGCTTCTCAAAGACAACAAGCACGATCGACCTCTGTACTATACCGGATATATTGGTTCAACGTGCATTGAAAGAGTACAAGTCGACCCGGGGTCCGCACTCAGCATCATCCCCAAAAGGTTACTTTACTTCCTCGGAGTTGAGACTTAGCTATCTGCTGTAAGTGTCAACAGGCTCAAAGTTGAGACTTAGCTGTCTGCTGGTTCAGAGGTTGCGATGACATAACCACTTGAGACGCTACTAAGCTCAATGGTAGATGAAACTTGGCTATCTGCCAGTTCAGAGGTCGCAATGACATAACTGGTTGAGAAGCCACCAAGTTTCAAAATAGGTGATACTCGTCTTTTGTAAATGTCAACGAGTGTCGAGACCTGTCTTTTGTAAATGTCAACAGGCTCGGGGTTGAGATTTGTCTTTTGTAAATGTCAACAAGCTCAAAATTGAGACTTAGCTGTCTGCTGGTTCAGAGGTCGCAATGACATAACCACTTGAGACGCCACCAAGCTCAAGGTAGATGAAACTTGGCTATCTGCCAGTTCAGAGGTCGCAATGAATAACTGGTTGAGAAGCCACCAAGTTTCAAAATAGGTGATACTCGTCTTTTGTAAATGTCAACGAGTATCGAGACCTGTCTTTTGTAAATGTCAACAGGGCTCGGGGTTGAGACTTGTCTTTTGTAAATGTCAACAAGCTCAAAATTTGAGACTTAGCTGTCTGCTGGTTCAGAGGTCGCAATGACATAACCACTTGAGACGCCACCAAGCTCAAGGTAGATGAAACTTGGCTATCTGCCAGTTCAGAGGTCGCAATGACATAACTGATTGAGAAGCCACCAAGTTTCAAAATAGGTGATACTCGTCTTTTGTAAATGTCAACGAGTATCGAGACCTGTCTTTTGTAAATGTCAACAGGGCTCGGGGTTGAGACTTGTCTTTTGTAAATGTCAACAAGCTCAAAATTGAGACTTAGCTGTCTGCTGGTTCAGAGGTCGCAATGACATAACCACTTGAGACGCTACTAAGCTCAATGGTAGATGAAACTTGGCTATCTGCCAGTTCAGAGGTCGCAATGACATAACTGGTTGAGAAGCCACCAAGTTTCAAAATAGGTGATACTCGTCTTTTGTAAATGTCAATGAGTATCGAGACCTGTCTTTTGTAAATGTCAACAGGGTTCGGGGTTGAGACTTAGCTGTCTGCTGGTTCAGAGGTCGCAATGACATAACCACTTGAGACGCCACCAAGCTCAAGGTAGGTGATACTTGTCTTTTGTAAATGTCAACAAGTATCGAGTTTGTAGTGGGATTTGGGAGAAAGTCTCGTTTTCACAAGGAGAAACGAGGGAATTGCTGTCATAGGTTTAATGTTAACGTAACAGCGAAATGCATATGTGGTCTTACCATTCTATGGATGAGAATTGGTAAGTGATTTGGAGGTCTCATTTCACAGGGAGAAATGAGGGGACTGCTGTCATAGGTTTAATGTTAACATAACAGCGGAATATATGTGGCCTTACCATCCTATGGATGAGAATTGGTAAGTGATTTTGGAGAGGGAATCAAATGGGAACAGGTCCCTTAGGACTTTTAGCAAATCCCCAGCTGTCAACGGGTTTGATATGCCTTTACCAACTACCGTTTGAATTGGGCTAGTCATGCTATTCCCCTCAGCATGATGAGTTGTCGAGGATTTATGTTGGGCTTACAGGCCAACATTTTCCTCTATCCTTAATCGTTAAGGATATTGGATTATCGGGTTAATGTCTGCGTAACCCTGATTCTCCTTAGGATAACCGGTGCAAGGCCAGGTTCCTGTTGGTTTATGGCTGTATGACCTCACTTGGAGGAAGAGAAAGGCTCTCTTTGTGTGTGCTTCGGACACAGAGATCTTGATCAGAGGTGTGGTGTTAACTTGATCAAGAGAAGGATCATTGATTAAGGATAATACTTCTTAAGAACTTGCCATTGATCGGCATCATGAGTAGGTCGCCCTCTGCAGTCGTGAGGCGGTATGCTCCGTTTGAATAGACTGTTTCTATTACAAACGGTCCTCCCATTTAGGCTGAAATTTGCCTTTGGTCTTGTGCGTCATAATCATCGGTCGTCTGACGGCTAAAAACCAGGTCTCCTTTCTGGAAGACCTCTGTTTGACCTTCTTATTGAAGGCTTTTGAAATTCGAGCTTGATATAGCTCAATATGCTATTGAGCTTGTAGCCGCTTCTCGTCTAGGGCTTCGAGCTCTTGAAGACGCAGGCGATCATTGTCTTCTGATGTCATTCTAGTAGTCAGGGCTTGTAATACCCGTTCCCGGAATACGTACTTAGTTGCGTATTCAGATTTTTGATCGTATTTTTCGATTTGTTTTCCTGTATTTATTCTGTATTATGAATTCCTTGTATGATTGTTTTGTCTTGGAATTGGATTCGTGGACTCGGAGTCAGCCCTAGTCTGAACCGAAGACCCGATATAGTATATTATTCGATTTGGTCTTCCGGTGATTAGATTGACCGATTTCAGTTTCAAATATTATTTTCCAATATATTAGATTTTTGTGATTTTCTGGATTTTTCTTGAATTAAATTGAATTTCTTCAAAACCGGTGTCGGCCAGTGCCGCTGACCGATTCCCGGATTTTTAATTCTCAAACTGTTCGGAATTTCATGATGGTCCTTTGGGCATTATTCCTTAGAATCCTATTTTCTACTTACATTCTTTTTCTGAGGATTTTATGATTTTATGAAAATTCCATCGGAGTCGGTAGGTAACTGATTCCGGGATTTTTAGTTTTAAAACTATAAAGTATTTCTTAAAAAGGATTTCACTATGAGTCTTCATATATTATTATTGATTTTTGGGTAAATTTGCGAGTCGTTCCGAGATACTTGAATTTCGGACGATTCCGGTATTTTCCGAATTGTTTTCCGTATTCTTGACTTGAACCCGGGTATCTGTATTTTCAGCAGTTTCATTTTGAGTCCAAGAGAAAATATCTTCTCTTTATCATTTCTTTTCCATTTTTCCTTTTCCCTTATTTCTTTCCTTCCTCCCCAAGCCACAAGAATTCCAATTTTCCAATTTTCCAAAATCTAAATCTTTTCCAAAATCTATTTTCTTCCACACTCTTCCATCTCAAAATATCTCCACCTCACCCCTCCACTTGGCCGGCCATGATGGTCAAGTGACACTCATGCTTCACCTTTTACACAAAACCCCTCTCTTCCATCTCAATACAACTCCTTCACAAATTCCAAATCATATATAAACATTCCTTTACATTTCCTTTTCCTTTTTCTTCACTTCACCAAAAGAAATACCCTTCACCAAAATCTCTCCTCCCTCTCAAACTCAAACCCTAACTCCACACCAAGGTCATCTTCTCCATCTTCAACCTCAACAAACTCTTGGATTGGGATCGTCTCTTCTTCGTAGATTTCATCACGGTGGATCAATTTGACGACCACAAACTTCCCGGACTCGTAGAGCTTCAATCAAGCCTTTCCAAGTGAGTATTTTTACTCACCAAGACTTGTTCCATTCCTAGTATACTTGTATCTCCATATCTTGTGTTCACATGTCATAAAAATCACATTTTTAGTCATCAAGAACAATCACCAAATTCTGTTCTGTATCTGCTTCCCGACCATGATTAGTCGACTTGACCTAGAACCTAGTCGACTAGAAACCTTAGATTGAAACGTAACCTTTTCTGATTCACAGTTTAGTCGACTCATCTTATTTATTAGTCGACTATAGATCCTATTAGTCGACTACACCTTGACCCTAATCGACTAACTTTTCTTGAAATCAGAAAAACCCAACTCTCGGCTCCGGTCGACTTATTATAAATATTAGTCGACTTGAGACCCCTAGTCGACTATACTTTTTACCCTAGTCGACTAACCTTTTCCTGAAACCAAACCCAAACTCCTTGTATCACAGATTTAGTCGACTTAAGTCTCTGTTAGTCGACTTGACCCTTCTATTAGTCGACTACCCCTTCTAACCTAGTCGACTAACATTTCTGAATCTGAAACCCAACTCTCTGTTACACAGTTTTAGTCGACTAGACCCTACTGTTAGTCGACTAACCCTTCTGTTAGTCGACTACTCCCTGATCCTAGTCGACTAACTTTGGCTGTCTGTACAGTTAATTACCTTCTAACTTTGGATCTTATGCTTTGGTCATATGTTTGTATATTGTACTTCATGACCTATTACTTGAAGTACACCACCACTAGTCACTTCATATTTCCATGTTTATGTATTGCCATGCTATTGCTTGTTCCATTCTTATGCTTGTACCTTGCCCGTGATATTCTTGCTTCTTTATTGTATACCATGCGTGGCAGACCCTTCGAGTTCGTTGAACTCTGTGTCGCTTCTATGTTTCCACTTGCCTTGCTATTATTTCAGACTTGTCAGTTTCATGTTTCCTTTTAACACATGTATATCACCTGACATGCCACTACTTTGCTAGACCCTATTGTTATGTCATGACTGACCCGGCCTATTATCAATCTATTGTTATGTTTATTGCTTGTGATATATCACCACCTTGTCATGCTATCTTTTAAAACCAAGCATGATACACCTGACTTTGTAATTATTATGTTTACGGGAATCCTGTCTTGTTTTATGGAACTAAGTGCCACACCATACTCGGTGGGGGCCACCTCTAGAATCCACCCCCTCAGAACAAAGTGCCACATGGAACAAAGTGCCACACCTCACGGTGGGGGCCCTTGAATCTGTGGGGGCCACCTCTTGAATCTGTAGGGCTATTACTGTTATGACTGTTTATTCCCGTAACCTGATAATTTTAATAAGCTACAATTGTATGGGTATGGGAGGAAGTGATGGATGCCGGAATGATATCTTGCTTATAGTATGGGAATATGACATTTTGGCGGTACTGTTAGTGGGACTTTGGGCCACAGATTACTGTTAGGGGGACTTTTGGCCTCCAAAACTGGTCCCAGGTGTATGTGAACTACTATAAGAAGCTATATCAGTTCTCCATCAGCTTCGATAACAACCCTCGACTTTCTTATATATGGATGGATGTATGTGGTTGGGATCGATACCGAGACACATACCTAGATATATGGGTTAGACGAGTTACAATAATAATGATAACCGTTATGGATCTTATTATGATTCTTGATATTCCAGTCATGATTCCAGTTATGTTTCCAGTTGTGATACTTATTATGATTCCCATTATTCCAGTTATGTTCTAGTTATGATTCTTAGTATTCTTGTTATGTATTCCTGTTTGACTTTCATATGATTTGCAACTCTGATTCTATACGCTTGGATTTCTGTGGCATGAGAAAGGTATATAGATGAGGGTTTCCTTGTTTGGATTATTCCTTCGATGTATTAGTCTCATGGGACCGTGTGACTTAAGCGTATACAATCAATCTTGCTTATAATCAGTTTTAACCTGGATTTCCTGTTTTATGATTCACCTGTTCATATCTGCCTTACTTGTGTTCTAACCTTTCTACTCTTGTCACTTAGCCATTTGGCTGTAGCTGTTCATTGTTGGGAGGTCCTGACTCCCTGGATTTGTATGTTCAGGTTGAAGCTTGGATCGAAGTGGAGCTGTCCACAGTAGATCGAGCTTTCTTTAGTGAGCAGGCAGACTAGCTCTACTTCCTCGTGCCAGACTCCTTTTGACTCACGGGATCTTTACCCTTCTCGTGAGCATTTTGTATCTTATTGTATATTTTACTTTGGACTTGGTTGTGATAAAAGACATATGTAATATGTAATGTTTATCATACATGTGATGACTTTGTATATGTACCTTTTCGTTGGCATGTGTATGTATACCACGCTTTGTGTTGTACTCTGATCCCTTGCTTGTACTTTAGGCTTAGCGTATATACGTGGGGGCACTTTCTGACCTACGTAATACGTTGCAGTGACGTCCCCGTATCCGTGGAATCGGGGCGTTACAGGTTGGTATCAGAGCATAGGCTCTTACCTCTATAGTACAAACAAGCAGCAAATTACTGAAATTTGCTAATGCCAACTGCAATGTACAAAGTCATCTAGTCCTTCTTGATTATCTAATTCTTCTGGTTCCTTCTTCATATCCTGAAATCCTTCCATTTTTCCATCTCTTTCCAGTCACTTTCATAAACTAGGCATGGATAGAAGATCGGGTCGTAGCAACTCTGGACCAGCATCGAATGGACCCGCGGGAGAGAATGTGGATGTACTGAGAGTTATCCAGCTGATGATGAGAGAACAGCAGCAACAGACCGAGCTCCTCCGGCAAGAATTAGCAGCCCCAAAGGAACAGAGGCCGGGAATGTATCGGATTTCAGAAGACTGCAGCCAGCCATATTCACGGGTGGAGAGAAACCCTTGATGCTGAGCAATGGCTGACAGACACATCAGACTTGTGAATGCAGCCAGAGTTCCACAGGAGAACAAGTGGAGGTCGCCAAGATTCAATTGAAGGATATAGCTAGAACTTGG